>PJEX01000189.1:13426-31320 GCA_005350895.1 Colletotrichum tanaceti
CCCCCCCCCCCCCCCCCCAACAGCTGCTGTTTGGCAGGCTGCAGCAGCGAACACCCCTTGTTTGAGATGCACGTCCAAAATGTCGATCTCTTACTACGTAGTATTATGTGTGTGACCCAGATTCGGTGGTGCCGACTCAACGCCCCCAAACCCACTTGGCTGCCATCCGGATCCCAACTGTCGGGATTTAGAGTTGACGGTGTTTCCACGTCCCATATTTTGGGCCCCAAAACTCTCTCATTGCTTAGGATAATGTGCCAAGCCGCAGCTTCAAAACGTTACCGCCGCTCGCTAGAAACCTAGGCCGAGCTCCAGTTGTTCTTGGTGGCAGCATCATGATTGCGGTCAGTGGAGGGGGGGGGAGGCCTTGTCGGCTGCAGGTGACAATCCGTTGCGGAATTGCCATGGTCCCTCATCACCCTAATCATTTTACCAGATGTTCCAAACCCCAAGACGGCGCGAGGCCCTGGCTGGCTGGGTTAGGGGAAATGCTGCTCGATTTCCTTGTGGTCCTTTTCATCCTTGCCAAGGCGGTTCCGCCATGGAGTGTGGAAGGATGCCCCATGTTTCATCAGCTCTTTGACTCTGTGTAAGTGTCAAATAGATTAACAAGTTCCCCCTTTTGGTCAAGGTACCCTACGCCGCTTTTTCCATCGCGAATAACGAAAGCTTCCAAGGGCCCACGACTCGCGGTTACCTTCGCTGCTAGATGACTGACTCGTTGCCCTGCCTGGAGGGGGATGGGTTCGTGGCCCGGGGAAATGTCGAGTGAAATGAGTGCATTCCCTGAGCAAGAATCGAGCGGTTGGTCCCGATTCTCTTGCAAAGATATCAAGATGCCGGCCCTTCCGCTCGCTCGCAACGCCGACCACGACCAAATATTTCCAACACGCGCTCCGTGAGTGCCGCCGTTCTTTTCGACTCAACGCTCACGTAGGTATTGCGTCTGCCTTCCATGCACTTACACCGAAACCCATTTGCTCGACGGCCCCGAACGAACAGCGAGATATCCGAGGGGGAACACGCACGACGACGACGACAACGACGACGACGACAATGGCGGCGTCCATCGAGCCGCGAGGCCAGCCGATCAACCTGCACGATTTGAGCGAGCATATACGCGCCTCGAGAGGCGGCTCCCAGCGGCCGTGGCCTCGCCGCCAAGACAGCAAAACCAACGCCAACGCCCAGTGGCACGTTATCGACGTCGGCAGCGGCACCTCCAAGGAATGGGGAGGAAGCCCCAAGACCGAAGAGGCGTGCGCGGGAGGATACCCGTCGTCGCCTCTGGGCACCGTCTCGCCCTTGTCGTATAACGGCGGCACCAACTTCCTGCATCCCGCCACGCCCGACGGCCGGGAGTCGGCCTTCACGCCGCGGGGGGACGAGTTCAACGACACCGCCTCCCTGACGGCGAGGTCGAACGGGAACGGGAACGGGAACGGGGACGGGAGGGAAAAGTCGTCGAGCAAGTTCGTGTGGTGGACCTTTGGCCTGTGGCTGCTCGGGGTGCTGATGATGACGCTGACGACCGTGTACTCGGCCGGCTCGGCCAAGGCGCTGATGCGGATGAACTTCTTCGTCATGTCGTCCAAGAACTCCATCCTGATCCTACGCGTGCTGACGGAGCTCTGCGCCATCACCCTGGCCGCCCTCGTCGTCGTCGTGGTCGAGGACCTGCAGTGGGCGCTGGCGACGCGCCCTGGCGGCGTGAGCCTGCTGACCTTTGTTGGGCTCGACAGCGGCACCGGCGTCTGGGGCCTGTTGCGCCTCCTGGCGACGGCCGAGTGGAAGCAGAAGTACTCGAGTTTGTTCCGGTAGGTTCACTCGCCGTTGTGACATCCCTCCGGTCCCTCCCTGTCCGAAGAGACGAAACAACAAACATGTGCCTAGACTCGCACGATCTGACATTGACATTGCTCCAGCCTTCTGGTCATCTGCTCGATCCCTCTGCCTGGCATTATCCTAATGGGTAAGTAAGCTGATTCCCCCTTTTTGCTGCGTCAACACCTCTTGAAGAAGTATCTATCTTGCTCACGTTTGGGGGGTTGTTGTTGATGTTGTTGTTGTTTTCAGGTGCTCTCTCCATCGACATGGTCACCTTTCCGGAAAAGACGTACAACGTTTCCGCCGGCGTCGGCCGTTTCAACGCCTCGTACGTCTACAAGATGCGCCCGTCCATAGCAACGGGGTTGTTGGTGCAGATGGGCAGCCCTGCCTGGTCCGACAGGGAGTCCTTCTCCATGGACCCCCTGGGCGAGGATACGGGGAAGTGCATCGGGGCGAAAGGGAGGTGGACGCCGTGTGACGAGTCTCACATACTCTCGGGCGGCGTGTTTGCCGTAGCGCCGCAGAGCGACGACTTGAAGCAATTCCCGAGCGCGGGAGCATACGTCGTCCCCGGGACGCGCATCGTCCAGCTGGAGTACGGCAAGGTGCAGGATCTCGAAGGCCTCCGCTCGACCGGCAAATGTTTCCTTCTCGGCGCCGCCCACGCCGCCTCGTACTGGTGTGCCGACATCAGCGAGGGGAACGGGTTTCTGTTTGGTGAGGATAAGAACGCAGTTCCAAGCCAACTCCCCTTGCTTGTTTCTTCTTTTTCTTTTCTTCATCGCTAACATGCTTCTTCTTTCTCTCTCTCCCTGCTAGGCTCGGCATACTGCCCCATCTCGCTGCAACTGAAAAGCGCCTGTCTTGACGACACGGACTGGACCAACCGCCTGGAACTGTCCTCGTCGCTCTTTGTGTACTCGCGCCGGGCGACCATCATATACGACCGCAGAAACTTTTCCATCCTGGCCGTGTCCGACCTGTCCCCGGCGCACCAGGAGGTCATCCCCCTCGAGGAGTACATGCTGTCGCTGTCAGCGGTCGTGCCGGGCTTCAACGCGAGCGCCGGGGCGGTCAAGGGCGACAACTCGGCGCTCGCCATCTACGCCGTCACGGCGCTGCCGATCAACGAGAGCGAGGTGGCCAAGAAGCAGTCGCTCAAGGCCATCCGCAAG
Source organism: Colletotrichum tanaceti (assembly GCA_005350895.1). NCBI lineage: Eukaryota > Fungi > Ascomycota > Sordariomycetes > Glomerellales > Glomerellaceae > Colletotrichum > Colletotrichum tanaceti. The sequence goes on from PJEX01000189.1 coordinate 16,432, forward strand.
GCCATGTCGGTGCCGTTCCACTACTTCCAGGCCAACTTCTTCTCCAACGGGCCCTCCATCTGGGAGCTCAAGGGGCCCCGCCCGGGGCTGTCGGAGGACATGTACACGACCATGTCCATCTCCATCCTCAGCCACCAAGTCGTGGCGGGCACGGTCAGCAGGACGCTCTTCGTGGTCTTCAGCGGGCTGATCCTGCTTCTCGCGGCGGCCCTCATGATAGCCACGTCGAGGGTCTGCGTCAAGAGGCCAGAGAGGTGCGGCTACCCGACGCTGGACTTCGCCGCCGTGTGCGCCATGAAGGGAGGAATGCAACCCGCACCGACGGGATGGGCGGCGGACAGACGAGAGGCGGCGGATGATGGCCCGCCGGACCATCTGAACAGGCTACACAGGAGCCTGACGGAGCTGGGCAAGAAGCCCAAATCGTTCGAGGTGGCGAAGAATATCCAGAACGATAGAGTAATCATCGTATAGATGGGACTTTTCTTTTACGGTATCAAGATAGATAATGAATAATGTGTTTTATGAGAAGGGTTGGCCAACAACAACACTATGGCTCCTCAGAACCATAGCTGATGCCGGTCAGCGTCGGGCAACGGCGAGCTCGCTTCATAAAGAGAGGGAAATGGTGTTCAGAAACGGCGGAGAACCCCATGCTGCTTAAGCAACATGACGGCTCATCACAAAGGACGACGAACCCATGCCGGACTCTCGACATGCGAAGCAAAGTATTATTGAATTCATGTCAATTTCTGAGATTTGACTCAAGCAACGAAGACCATGTCTCCTCCTTATGAACATGATAATAACTTGAAGGTTCCGATCCGGTAGTATCGTAATCATCGTCCAGCTGACAACGTGACGTGCAAATCATGACTTTCACAACTCTGGCCGTGGCCAAGCATACTCCTAAACACCACCGTATGTTACATGGTAGCTCTTTTCACTGGGAAAGCTCTCAAAACCCTTGACAATGAACAATAAATGGCCTTGGCGGCTGGAGCATGATCCCTCAGGCATACGCGTCGAGAGGCGCGTCCTTGTTGCCCATGCGGCGCGTCATGCCGCGGAGGGGGCCGACGTCGGCGCTGACGAGGGTGTTGACCCAGACCCTGTCGCCCGTCTCCTCGCTGTTGCACTCGAGGCTGGCGGCGCCGAGCAGGGTGGGCTTCATGTTGCCGTAGATGGTCTCGTAGCGCTGCGGGGCGGCGACGAAGGACTCGTGGAAGATGCCGATGTGCTTCCGCGTCTGGTGGAAGCCGTTGTACCAGTCCCAGCCCTTGCGGTGTACGGCGTCGTGGGCGAACCTGTGGAGGCCGGCGACGTCGCGGAAGTAGTAGATGTTGAGCAGGGTGTTGTTCCGAGCGCCGTCGGCGCCGAGCCAGTTGGACACGTGGTAGAGGCCGTATTCGGTGGCGCGCCTCTGCAGGTCGTCGTTCATCTGCTGGAAGTGGGCGCCGATCTCGCGGCCGCCGGGCGAGAGGAGACCGAGGGGGTGGTTGAAGCGGACGCCGAGGTGGAAGACGACGAGGGACCTGGAGGCGGCGATGCCCGGGATGGTTCCGGTGGCAGGGTCGGGGATCTGGGCGGTGGTTCGACCGGGCACAACGCCCTCGGCATACTGGTTCATCTTGCTGGCGCGCCACTCGAGGATGGTCGAGATGATCGAGCTGAGGGCGAAGGCGGACGCAGGGACGAAGGCATACTTGGAAGGCAGAATAGCAAAGAGGCCGCACTGGAGAAGGGCGCCGATGACGAAGAGGGTCGTGAGCTTGAAGGAATCCTTGAAGAGAAACTGCAGGACGAATGTCAGTGAAATGACTGGAGACTTGCCAGTCGCAACCAGAGACTCACAGGGGATGGGTTGTACAGAGGCATCCACAAAGGGACGGCAGTCGGCTTGAAGATGCCTTTGAACCGACCCATCTTGATCTTCTCGGAATCCATCTTTGTAAGATGTTGACTTGTGAGCGCAGGCGGTGAAAGAAAAGAACAGCTGGGAGGAGGCTCTCAGAGCGCAAGTGTGAACCTTTAAAAGTGGAGAAGAGTAGAGTTAGATTGACTGAATTCAAGCAGGATGAGAGAGGAAGAGATGGAAGACGGCTTAGAGGTGTGGCCTTTTATTTGTCTTATTGTAAAGCAGAGAAGGTTGTGAGTGAATGAGTATTGGTGAGTAGGTAGGTAAGTAGTGGTGGTGACTCAGTAGACAGTTGCTCCTTCTTCAAGTTGACCTGATTCACTGGCCAGTTCATCCCAAAAGGGGGATGATGTTGGTCATCAGGTCACTCGCCCTTGCCTGATGAGTTGGTTGTCTTTGATTCTTGGATTCAGAGACAGTTGAGGGAAAAGGGTTCCGAGTCCGAGGGTTGGAAGCATGGGTCTCGCTGGTTGCAGCAGCATAGCGGAAGCGAAGCGGAAGCGAAGACGCGCCGCCATAAGCGACAAGCGGAGTAAAAAGACGGGATAGTTGCGCCGGTCGGACGGTAGTAAAAAAAAGAGACACACCAAGCAGAGACAGAGAGAGGAGAGCCGGGAGTCAGAGCTAAGAACGAGTCGGAGGAAACCGGTACTAGCTCGCGGCGCCTTACCGCCCCTCCTACGGTGGCAGGGTGGTCCCACAGCAGCTAATGCTAATACGGCATCGCCTTTGGACCACCTCTTGTCGGACTCGCTTAGACGGGCCAAACTCGCCCTCCCAACGGCCGCCAACGGAGACGTTGTCCAAGCCACATGCGTCAGGGCGGAACAAGGCGTCGTCGTAATTGAGCCACGTCTCTTCCGGGGCTCTTTCGCACTCGTTCAAGGCAGCACACCTGATTGATGAGCATTGGAACGTAATTAGGCACTACAGGGTTAGCGGTCTTTGAGGAACACTGTTAAGTACCTGGGATCGATAGCCGGGCAGCGTCCCAGTCCGACCCGTCCGAGCACCGCCCAAGCAATTGACCCGCTTCGGCCCCACTCGGCCCTCCACCCGGCGCCGGCCCAGCCAGATCCTGCCAGATCCTGCCCGGTCGCGAATGTCCGCCGCGTTTATTCATCGCGACTGTTGAGTTTTGCGCCTTGAGGAATCAAAAACGGAACCAAACTAACTGCTACAATTTCAAACTGCGGGGTTCTACTGTTTTGGCTGTTTTCTTACAACTGTAGTGCATGCAGTCTTTCAATCAGCGGCGGTGCTCAGTAGCTCGAGCTCACCAAACGACACAAATCGAGGAATTAGATGCTGGTGCTTGCCACGCGCCATGTCCGCCCGGTCAACGTGTCGTCGTGGTCAATGACAGTCCACTCTACGGAGTTGAAGCCGCTGTATTGTCATGAAAGTTGCACAGGGTCAAATAGAGTCAGTAGCAGAATAATCTTTTGTAAGTCGTAAAGTGACTGGCCGGCCCATACGTTCTGACTGTTCACTCATACCTGTGTCACGCAGCTTCCTGCGTTGCCGCTGGCCGACCTTGCTGTTCTAGCTGACACAGCATCCAATTTACACCTCATTCCAATATGTCGACTGCTCCACCGTCCACCCCGACACCTCGGCTGCCGCAATAACGAAAGAAATCACCGAGGCTGGTGGACAGTTTGTTGCTGGCGAATGCCGATCGCGCAACTTGCTTTCCTATATGGCCGGCGAAAAGCTAAACTTCGCCGGTGCAAGGTTGGAAACGTGCGAGGCGGCGTTGAGACATACGGAGAAGGCGAGGGAATTCGAGGCCGAGCGGCCATTAGATAGCAGCTCTATATATGTACGGAGCAGATCGTCTAGAGTTCTGGTCTGGACTTCTACCCAGATGCCTGAAACGAGAGAGAGGTGGGCCTACTTACATGGCCTAAGACGGTGAGAAAGACAATGTAAATAAGAAATACTTACTGCCTGCGTTTCTTTCCCCCTTATGTGTGTACTCAGCGAGTACCTTCCAATTCGGTTTCATCGTCATGAAAATTAAGTTGTCACTTCTTTGTGTCATGGAGCAATCGCAACGTCAAGTTGGCTAAAACAATGCTGCCAACCTTGCCACGAGCAAAAGGATTGCGCCGAGGGGGAACCGAACCCCCGGCTCCCCGACGCTGCTTAATGGCAATGGAGAATTTTACCACTAAACCATCGGCGCGGTTTTGACTCAACAGATCCTGGAGTGGATTGGTCATGTTGGTGCGGGTACGGGTTTATCATGTAGTTGTGGATGTTGGTGGAGAACTTGGGAACAAGAAAAATTTCCAGTCGGCTTCTAAAAATCTTGGAACTAGGATATTGTAAACAGATTGCAACTAGGGAAAGAACATTGTCAGGTGGTTGAGCTGCTTATTATGCTGCTATATCTGAAGTTCTCGCCTCTATCCTTTCTGTCACAAAAACGACGCCGATAGTTGTGGACAACAACTGACGCCTTATATCTCGTGACACTTTCTTACCCAAGTCACACATCTTCGCAACCTTTTTGCGACGGCCCTGGGCCGTTGCGGGACTCGCTCTCATTTAGTCATCCATCACATTCGTGGCCTCGCTGAATGCCAGCCTCCTATATCCATGTTTTCTTGCATGCAAGTATTGTGACATTGTGTACAAACTTTGGCCTGGTGGCTGATCACGACCAGGTTTTCAAAGAACGGGGCTGCCCTGAGCTTTTCGACATTGGCTATCAGAAGGCCTGGCAAAGTAGATGATGCTGAGCCGTTATGCTCTCTTTTAATCTGGCGGGGGGTTGAAAGCTCTACGCATCGGATTCCACCGGTTAGAAGCTCGAGGGTCTCACCGACATTGAAGACGAGGGCCCCGGGCAAATACCGGGCCTATTTCCACTCCCTTGACGGCAGTCGAATTTGTAACGCCAAAACACGTTGGGAAAACTGGAAAATAAATGAATCCCAGTCCATATGGCCACCCAGCCAAATATCTCAGAGTTATATCGTTCCCTCAGGAGAGCGTATATTGTGCAGCAGATATCAGCGCAAATAATAGTCGGAGCAAACCTCACCCTCCAAACTGGAGGCGTGAGTCGATGGCTTGATAGTAACTTCGCTTTTAGGACTTCCAGAACCATAGACACAACAGTGAAGGCTTTAGTACCAAGTGATGGCGAAAGTATAAGCTGATGAGTTTATTTGTCGGGGCTAGATGTGGACCCCGGATGCTTGGATATTTGCTGCTGTCGCGACTTTTTGCCACAATATTATAGTGGTCTAAAGGTTTGTGGAAGCCTTGTTTATTCTTTTGACTCCTTGACGCCTTGAATCCAGTGTAACGGCTCCTTGCTTCATATTCCGGTGTGGTCTGGCATGCTAGCTTTTCTCCAGGTAGAATCGTCAACAGGGCGTGGGCAAGGTCAACCTGAGGATCATGCAGGTCTTCGGGGAAGCCCATTCGACTCTGCCAACACTTTGTGACTTCACGAATCACGCTCATGTCTTGGCCGTTGCCATGGCATCCAGCCCGATATCCCAAGACTCCTATCTCATGGTGATGCTGATCCAGTTCGGTCCTCGGACTTGGGCGGGTGGAATGTCTGACAACAGGAGACATTGCGCCACATGGACCAGAGGCCCAACAGAGGGAAGCAAATGGCCATCGTCTCATTGGAAACACCCCCAATGCCAAGACAGCCCGACGCCTAACCCAGCAGGGGCCTGCGGCGAGATTACCGGCCGTCGTATGCCGTAGCGCTCGCACGAGGAGTATGGAGGCGAGGACAAACTGAGTATCAAACGCGACCACGTCACTGTCCTCTTCATCTGATCAACCAGTCCGGCCCCCTCTCCATCTACTCCGCCCTTTTGTCAACTCGTTGTCCTCGATTTCTTCAACTCTGTCCGCAGCTCCATCTATGTAAAACCGGTGCTCAACCAACAGACGGCCAACTGTACGGCTGACTAGTCCAAGTGTGTCATGAACTGGCCAAAGCCTCGTCTTGACGGTAGCCACTAGCGTCCGTGAGGAGTCGATGCCTAAGACGAGTTGGCTGGAAAAGCGGCGCTGGTACGAGCGAAACGCTTCAAATGAGGAAAAGACTCTGTTGCTGAAGCTGGTGAGGCTGGTCTAAAAAGCCTCAAGTTACCGACGATCAACACCTCCGGCAGGACTTAGTGATCCTAGCCTTTGGCTGCTTCACTTTCTTCACAAAGGCAAGTTACTGAAATAGTGCCCTTGAGATTATGATTGGTCTGACAGAGTATCGCCTTGTAGTTTCTCGACCTTCAGGCTTTCCAGAATGCGTACGTCAGCGGGATGGAGGAGGATATCGGCATGATGGGAAACGACCTGCAGTACACTCATACTGGGAGTTTTCAAGCTAGATACTGTGCTGCCATGATTCCGTTCAACGTTATCCTCACTCGTGTCCGGTAAGTGCCTCGTTGCAGCGTTTCCGAACAACGACAGAGACAAAGAAGATTGACGACTGGCCCAACGTTTTGATCCCCAATCCCCATCTTCGAGGTCCTTTGGAAAATCCTGACACTCTTGATGAACGGGTACGCTAAAGATGTCAGGCATCTCTATATCTTCCAGTTCTTCGGCAGTGTCTTCAAGTGTGTCGCATACCCAGGTGTTTTCTATTGCATCGTATGTTGGTATAAGCGCACCGAGATTTCCTGCTGCCTGAGCTTGTTCTAAGCTGCTGGTCCCTTGGGAACAGTAATCCACAAGCTCCAACCACAACGCACCCGCCACCAAAGGAATAGGAACGCTAAGTGATATTCAGATGTTTGCAGGCGACTTCCAGACAGCCTGTGATACAAATCTCTACGGAGTCACGACTTGGCCGCTAGACGTTGGGTCTTCAGGAGCTGGCATTGGTCTGCCTTCGTCGGGCTGTACTTGTATTCAACCAGGCGATGATGTCAGCGGCCACATCTGGCAGAGTGCTAGACGACTAAAATGATCTTTCAACCTCTACCTTGAGACGCCTAACAAACAACCGCTACTCCATCAGCTAGATTAGCAACCTGCCTACCGGATAGTCTGCTATCTATATCGTCGCGGCTCTGGTGGGTTGCTACTGGGCTGGTGCCAGCGGCAAGCGCTGGCAGCCCTCCATTTGGATCTGCGGCTTAATGACCGTTGATTCGATCTGCATGGCAGCCTGGAACGTCCCCGAGGGGCTCAAGTTTTTCGCCTTCTATGTTGCCGGATTTGGCGGTGCACTGAATCTGTTGTTCATCCCTTGGGTCTCTGAAGTCACGTTTAAATCTGCCGAAGAACGTGCCGTCGTCGTCGCTACTCGCCTCCATGAATGCCGTTGGTCAAGCGCTCCTGGCAGGTCTCAACTTGGTCACGTCCCCCACCTTCAGGTGAGAAAAGTGCCGAGTGGTGGTCGCTATTGCTCCAGTCGTGAGCATCCCCGCACCATCTCACAGAACATCATCTGACACAATCATAGACAAACCCCCTGGCTCACAGAACCATCTTGACGCGGCTTTCAGCGATGATGGGGTTCGAATTCCTTCCGTCGCTGACAAAAGGAGCATCGCTTCCTAGCCCATTGTTGTGAGCTGTGGAATTCATCGAGGCTGTTGGGATCTTGATACGGTGGACTTCATTTCATCACTGGGAAATTGGTTATGGAAAGACGACCTTATCCGGGGGCCAGCAGTTTCTAAATGATCCGGCTCCTGTTCTAATTGGTACCTACCTTCGCTGCAATGAGGGTAGGATCACGCTGTCTTCTGTCACCGCCATTATGAAGAATTCTTTGTACATAGCGGGCAACAGAAGTGACTTGGCACTTTACATTCATTTTATTGACTCTCGTCACTTGTGTCAAGCCGAATCAAACCCTGAAGCAATTCATCATCTTTCCATTCGATGAGTGCTTTTCTCCTCCACTGCTCCCAGCCTTCGCTTTCAAAGTTGAAGGCCGTCGTAAGCCCCAAGAAGAGGTCTATCAAGGTCTTTCGGTTGGAGGAAGGGCTTTCGGGACCCATAGCAAAATAAAATCGCTGAGCCTTTCTGCCATTCAAAACACAGTCTGACAGGTCTTTGCGGCCCCTTTCCTCAAAGATCTTCGCTAGCCGCACTTCGTCTGGGTCCAACTCATTGGAACCTCGGTAGAACTCTCCTACCGGCCACATCATGCATGGCGAGCTGAAGGCCTCCGCCTTGGAAGCAGTCCGTGTCCACTCCCAGTCTATGATCCCAACGATATCGTAAGATTCGTTGACGAGGATGTGGTCGCCCTTGTCGTCCGGGTGCTTGAGGAAGAATTGATCTGCTGGATCGTCTTCGCAAAGGCTGCTGGCAACGTCGAGACGGAAGCGGTGCGCGAGGTAGTTATCCACCGAATGGCGAACTCCGATCTCCCCGCTAGCTATCATGGCAAGGTATGACTTGACAATGGCGACTGAGCCTTCTAGCGAAGAAGCAAAAGGACCAATCGGCCCTCCAGCTCCCATCCGGTATGTGGCATGTTGAGCGAGGCCTTGCACCACGAAGTTGGCAGGACGCCTGGCCTCAAAGAGTGATCCCATGGAACCGAAGGGATGCCTCTCTATTTCCAGAAACACATCGACCAGCTGTTGCATGATCTTCTCCCTCTGGGCCAAGGTTGCCGCTTGCCAATCCAAGGGGTTCCCATCAAGTTTTTCCATCAGGATGTAACCAACCCCGACTGAGTTGTCCAAATCGGACTCACAGGCCCAATCAAAGATTCTAGGAGCCGGGATGCTGGTGCGGTCTTGGAGGTAGGTCAAGGTTGCTGCTTCGCTTCGGAGAATGCAGTCGCGGACTTCCTCTGGTGGTGACGTGGTCCTGGTAAGGCGGAGACGTGCTAGCCAGCGGACTTTGTCTTTGAAGACAATTTCGGCGTGACAGTTTTGGTGTCCCATCATTGAAGACAGGTGTTTGCGGGAAAGGTCGACAGTGCAAGGAATACCGCCCCTGATCTCGGATGCCCGAGAGCAAAGCTTGGGGCCGTCTATTCGATTACATAGCTCGTCTATGTGGCGGGCCTCGGTGGCGGCGTATTGCGCAGAGAAAGCTGACCAGTTTTCCTAAAAGTAGCAAGCATGAATGAGCTTTACTGTTATGGCATACTGTCATTCGCTCTGGAATAGGTAATGCAGACAGACCTCTGGGTTTGGGCATGTGTGGAATGGTTCTGAAGAATGCTTGCGGCAGAGGTGTCTGTCGCAGCACAAACAGTCTCCTTCTTTTTGAACAGCGGGATTCGTACAGGCTTCAAAGTTGCACGACCACAGAGGCATCGCGAGAGTTAGAAGAAAGGTTTGGCTGGCGGCAGATGAAAATGTTGGGAAAGAATTGGGAAAAGGGGATCAAAAGAGAAGGGCATGAAGGGATAAATTCGTGGGAGAGTGATGGGCAGTAACGAAACGCAACCCTGTAAAGCTTAGTCACCTGCCCTCGTTTCCAGTCCAACCATGACAGTCACATGCCTATCAGCCACGTGTGATGAAACTTGCATCTTGCCTGCTTGAAAGAGCTCGATCCAGCCAATAACATCTCTACAAACAAGCGCCGGAATATCCTTCCAGCTGCTAATATCCGTACAGTGGCATATCAAGACCCTACCCTAGCGTGCCTAGGTACCTAGGTAGGTAGAATGGAACACCCCGGGTAACGGAACACATCTCAACATTTAGGTTACTTACTTACTCCTTATTTTTTCCTACTAGAATTCTATTTAGAAGAGTCAGAGTGCAAAACGTGTATGTACGGCTGTTTTACTCCGCAAAGATAACCTTGGGTTCATGGCAGATGATTGGGTGCTGCTACATTCCACTCCTCGTGATTGAGTGCATGTTAGCGCTGACCGATCTCTAGTAGCTAGTAGCTGTGAGATGCTAGAGGATGCATGATGGATGCACACAGCGAGGGACCTCGAACGCTGGATATGCCGCAATCTTCCTTTTGCTGTGGTCACCTTGTCCTCAATCAGGCTGTCTGTATGCAGGCTGTGAAGGATCGATGGTTGCTTGCCCCATGTGGCGGCTTTCCAAGTGTAACTTCTCTCCCTCCCTCCCCCTTCCCCTCCATAGATGATAGACTAAGACTACTGACATTTCCTCGACGATCTGACTCTCCTAGCGTCATGTCAGGCTTCAGTCTACTTCTTGTGAACTCATAAGGAGACGTGTGAGCCTGCAATGTTGAGATTCTCTGCATCGGAGTATCCTTAGCCTGTTGCTGATAACTAAGTTAATTACCCAGTCCCTCCCTCGTCAAGAGGTTCGTTCGGAGGTCATTTTTGTGTTGCTTGATTCAACAAAACAACAGCAAACATCAGTGGCCGCATTCCCCGGATCCCCCCCCCCCCCCTTTCCCCCAGCATCCTCTCCATGATGACGACAAGCCCAGTTGACAAACCAAGGTACCAATACCGGGACCTGGATCTGAGCTCGAAAGAGATTCGCGTGGTCGAGCTGCTGCCCGGCGCCTTGGACGAGGCGATCCGCATCAAGTTCCATCACGTCGCCCTGTCGCCGCGCCGGCCGTCCGCCATCCGGTTGCCGCCGACCCGGAAGGAAATCCAAAAGACGCTGCCGGCCGACTGGATCGTTCGTGTCTGTCTCGACGGGCGCTTCCTTTTCGAACGCCAGAGACAGTACGGACCGGAGGAGCCCTACGAGACGTCCTGGCTGCACCCCCTGACGGGCGTCGACCCCAACGTCGCCTTTGACGACAACAAGCTCGAGTACGAGGGCCTGTCGTACGTCTGGGCGCCCGCGGGCGGGGAGGAGTACGCCTACGTCGTCGAGCCCACGGCGCCGTCGACGGGCGCCGCGTCGTCCCGCTTGAACATCCGTCCGAACCTTGCCGCCGCCCTGCGGCATCTCCGATACCGCGATACGCCCCGGAGGCTGTGGATCGACGCGCTGTGCATCAACCAGGCCAACCTCGAGGAGCGCAACCAGCAGGTCCACATGATGTGCGACATCTACCGCCGGGCGAACCACGTCGTCGTGTGGCTCGGGGCGGAGGACGCGCACAGCAAGCTGGCCCTCTCCGCGCTGCGTCATCTCGGCGAGCAGGCCGTGTACACGGAACGAGGGGCCTGGAGGACCAACCCGCCCGGTTGCAGCAACCCGGAGCTCGCCCGGGCCTCGGTGGCCTTGCCCTTTGACGAGCAGACCTGGGACGGCATCACCAAGCTCCTCCAGCGGTCCTGGTTCGAGCGTCTCTGGGTCTGGCAGGAGGTCCGCCTCGCCGACGAGCGGTCCTTTATGCTCTGCGGGCCCGACAGCATCTCGCTGTCCGTCTTCCGCCGCGCCATCATGTGCGCCAGCGACAAGAAGGTCCTGCCCAGCGCCCGCGTGAGGGGCCTCATCCTCGACGCCGTCGAGGTGATGCTGCCCTTCTCCCACCAGCCCTTCTTCCGCGAGCTGCAGACCCTCAACTGGAAAGGCTGCGCGGACCCGCGAGACAAGATCTACGGCGCCCTGGGCGCGGCCCCCGCGGCCATCCGGGACCGCGTCAGGCCCGACTACGCGCTGCCCGTCGAGCAGGTCTACGGCCAGTTCTGCAAGGCCTACCTGGACGCGCTCGGGCGGCTGGACTTCCTCGACCGCTGCAACGTCGATGCCCGCCAGATCGAGGCCCCCTCGTGGGTGCCGGACTGGTCCGTCCCCGTCGACCGCGCGGTCCGACTGCCGTACGCCGACGTCTTTTACGCGGCCGGCGCCTCCGCGGCCGAGATCCGCTTCCGGCCGGGCGCGGGAGGCCGCCGCGCCGGCGAGGTCATGATGGAGGCGGCGGGCGTGACCTGCGGCACCGTTTCGTTCGTCGGGCCAAAGTCGACGGCCGATTCCGAAGGCCTCCGTGCCGCGGTGAAGGCGTGGGAGCCGGCGGCGCTCTCGACGGAACGGTATGCCCCGACCAACGAGGGGGCCGTCGACGCCTTTGTCACGCTCCTCGGGCTGGGGTACACGATCGAGCGGTGGCCGCAGTGCAACAGCCTCCTCACGGTCCCCGAAGCGGCCGAGCTGTACGGCCGCGAGTTCATCGCGGATCCCCAGGGAGGCACCGTCTCCCACGAGTCCGCCAACTTCATCCGCGTCAGGCACCGGTACTTCATCAAGACGGACACGGGGTACATGGGCACCTCCCACGCGCGGCCCGAGGTCGGAGACCAGCTCGTCGTCTTGCTGGGCTGCCCATCGCCGCTGCTCGTGAGGCCGGTGGCGGCGGCGGCGGCGGCGGCGACGGCATTACCGGACCCCGACTCCCACCCTCCGACCGGGGAACAACGGCCTCGACGGTTCAGGGTCGTCGGGGCCACGTACACCCACGGGCTGATGGACACGGAGGCGCTGCTCGGCCCGCTGCCGGACGGCTGGAGGGCTCGCATGGCGCGCGTGTCGGGCTTCTTCGACTCGATGCACTTCTTCTCGGCCGCGACGGACGAGGTGACCGGGCTGGATCCCAGGCTGAGGGGCGAGGAGGATCCGCCCGAGTGGGAGAGGATGGAGGCCGTGAGGAGCGGCGCCGACCCTTGGAACTTTGCGCGGTACCGGCACAGGCAGACGGGGGAGGTGATCAACTCGGACCCGAGACTGACGGCGGCTGCGTTGGAAGCTCGGGGTGTCCGAGTCGAAACGTTTGGTCTTGTTTGAGTGTCGAGACGGAGAACGTTGTCCTTCAGAGTCTTTCATTCTCGCGATCCAGCCAGTTCTTCGCTCCAAAGAAACATGATCCGTCTCCCACATATTTTCCTGCCCATGCAAGTCATTCACCTATACAAAGTATTACTTCTGTAAGCTGCGTGCTAGAAGCATTGTTGGTTTGCTCCAAGAGTCCGAAATAGGTACATTGCAACTGAGAACGGCGACTTTTTTTTACGAGTATATACGGAGTATCCTAAGATGATGAGAAAGAAGAGAGCATTCTACCCAGGGCAAAATAGCAGAGAGAGATAATTATTTTGCCCGACAGACATGGGCTATCTGACCACAGCATGTTCCACTTGGCCAGGTCTCATGAAAGCAGTGCCTTTAGCAACTTGAGAGCCACTGAAGAATCCAATAGCATAATAAGCTGGTCTTTAGACACTTGGGGTGGACGAGTCCGGCTGCCTTGCATGCCGGAGTAAGTATCGTGAACCAAGACTATGAGAGGTGCAACGGAATGGATGCCATGCGTGCTACAGATACCTCGCAGCCACACCTCTGCGCCGACCCCCTCTACGACAGTGCTGTTTCGGCGCGGTGATCCGAATAGCCATAATTGCACCGTGAGTGTGGTTGGTGGCCCGGTCCATAGGATCCACGGGAACGTGGGCGTGGATGCGTGTCATTCGGCCTAGTGCGCGGCCTGGGAGGGGGGAGGGCGGATGGAGAGGGGCGGGGATGGCATTCCGAGAATAAAACGAGGAAGAGAGAGAGAGAAAAAGGGACGGACAGCCACTGATGCGGCGGGATTGGCGCCATGTGCCTGGTCTGCTGGCGGGGGATTCAAGGCCTCCACACGGTGGACGCACCCCCTTATCTGGACGAGCAGTGGGATCGGGCATCGAGAGAGAGGGAGAGAGAGGGAAGACGTGGAATGAGGAGGACCTGCATCAGATATCGGGCAAAGCCGGTGGCTTATCTGGAGAGAGGGGTGGGGGATGGTAGGATAGCACATAGCACATCATGGAAGGGAAAATGGCTCAGTTGGCTAGCGAAACCGTTCAGGCTGATGTGATGTGTGTGTGTGTGTGTGTGTGTGTGTGTGTGTGTGGTAGGTATTAGTCCGTCGGATGTGCTGCAGGTCGCCTCGACAAAAGGGAAAACATGGGACGACGACCGGCATGGGATGGGGCCTGGTGGTGGTGTTGTTCTTCGGTGTGGCCCACGACGGAGGTGATGGTGGGGTGAAGAAGGCGTGTCACGATAGGTAGGTTGGCGAGAACTGGGTTCAACGCGGATCAAGAGCCCAACATGCTCCGAGGTTCCAATGTTCCCAGCTCGGGTGCCCATGGGGTTTTTGGTGGATACGCCGGACAGAAGGGATGAGCCTAGACTCTGTGGGATGGCTTGACCGTCGACTGTCTGGACCAGTTGCTGCACGTTGTACACTACTTGGGTGTGCAGCTTGAAGAGACAAGGATGAGGAAGAGGAGGAGGAGGGAGGATGGCGAGTCTGTTCTGTCGAGGGTCGAGGTCGGTCTCGTTCCGAAGTCGGCAGAGGTAAAACGCCTGTAGAAGGGAGAGAAGAGCCGCTGGGGATCCAAGCACCGATGCCGATGATGGATGGCACGAGACGAGGACCTCGCCGTGTCTGGTTGATGTGATTAATTATGGCTAGGTAGAGACGTGGCAGAGTGAGAGGGTTCACGGTTACGCCTTGGCCCGAGACATATTACCGGTAGCCCCCCAATCCTCCCCCGTTGGCATTGATCGAATGAGGCATGAGTAGCCAGCGGGGATGCAGGAGACGAAGAAGAAGAAGAAGTTGACCGGCCGAGGACATACTACGCATCGCAGAATGCATCTTTCGACGCGCGGGTGCAGAGTGCAGTGCATGCAGATGGGACGCCACTGAGTCTTGTGTCTTGTGTCTGTCTGGCCGGCCGGCTGTAACGTATGTTGCTTCATCCGCATGCATCCAACAGAATGGAGAGTAGGTAGACTCATGCCATCCAGGCATCACACATCGTTCGTGCCTTGTCGGGTTGAAGTCACGTCGAACAGGGGCTGGTTATGCGATAGAAGTTGGTCTCGGTCGGGGTAAGTCTTTATTAAGAAGACGGCGGTGGACCACATATCCTGGATTTGGGAGAACGAGATTCCCGGGTTTCTCTCTACGTTCCCTCCCTGAGATATCCGTACTTTCTCACCGTCGTGTTGTTCGACACCAACTTCGTTTGAGGCACCCTGAGTCCTGACGGCGGCAGAGCAGACCTGTCAGAGACTCACCACCCTTCCACCACATCAGTCGCCTTCGGCGCAAGCAAATCGAGG
>PJEX01000189.1:31420-41909 GCA_005350895.1 Colletotrichum tanaceti
TATTAGCCCCCCCCCCCCCCAGGACTGACTGACTGACAGCAGCGCGAGTCTCGTTCCGTCTGGGCGCCTTGGATCCCCGCAAACGTCTCGAGATTCGGTCGAGAGCCTCACAACCTACATCTCTGAAAGCGAAAAGAGGCAGTGGACACACCGACATCAGCATCCACCGGGAAGTGCCACCGAGAAGAAGAAATATAAAAAGAAGAAGAAGAAGAAGAAGAAGAAGAGGAAAAGGAGGAAACGGAAAGCAGATAACTGCCTCGAATTACGTCAGGTGGGTCAGACCTTTTTCTCCCCGCTGTTTTGCGACGGTCACTATCACATACAACATGCCCATGCCCCATGCCATGCCATGCCCCTTTTTTTTCGTTTCCGACTGGTTTTTCGGGCGGTTTTTGTTTTGTTTTCTTCTCCCGCCCTCCCGTCCCGGCGTCATCCCGGATGTGGGAAAATGGCTTCCAGCAAGCGCGGACGGACACATCGCGCTGGCTGCAGGTGGCCGTCCGTCCGTGTTGTTGGTGTTGTTGTTGTTGTTGTTGTCGTCTTTGTCAAGCCAAGCGGCGCTGAAGACACTTAAGACACTGAACACGGAGGGGGTTCAGCCCACCACGCCACGGCCAGTGCTTGGCTTCCGTGGCTTTTGCTTTGGTTGCCTACACTTGCATACCTATCGAGATGCCCGGCCTTCTTTGCGTCAAGGGCGGGTAAAGAGATACTCTTAGGACGAGGCAGAAGAGAGCAAGAGAGGGAAACCCGCAAATGCCTCACATGGGAATCTGGGTTCCCTTTTGCGCCTTTTCTGCAACTTGTATTGCATCACAAAGACATCATAGGGGATCTGTATCCGTACACACACTACACAGGGATGGCAGCAAACGACAGAGCACGGGGCAGAAAGCAGACCGAGAACAGAGACAAGAAAGCGGCATCAAACAGGGTCCATCCTCCCGGCGCTCTACGGGTACATCGTACATCGTAGTACCTCCGGCCAGACCAGACCAGCAGGAACTGTCGATGTCGATGGAAGGTCGAGAAGCGTTCCCGGGATCCCCCAGGTGACTAGTATAGGAGCCAAGGAGCCCAGGAGCCCAGGGACGGCATTTCCATTGGAGCTTGACTGAGCAGCGACAGGCCTGTGACTGTCCCCTTCCCCCCCCAGGACCCCCTTTAGGCCAATCTCACTCAAGAGCAACTCGTCCCGTCCGAACCAGGGGTAAAGAGAGAGGGGTCCGCCGCAACTTGGAAGAGGTTTCGAGCTTGTACCAAGCCATGTGGGCATTACTGCGTCATATGTATCGCCACAGGTTGGGGAACGCGGTGCAATACACCGAGAATACCTCCTCAAGACTCGCCGGATACCTAGACCAAGGACCCCCCCAAGTATCCGTTTCGTACAGGCCAATGACCCCGCCAGGAAGACAGAACAGAACAGAACAGACAGAGACAGAGACAGAGACAGAGTCAGAGAAAGAGAAAGAGGGAGAGAGAGAGAAAGCGCGACAGTGAGGGCTGTCCAGGGCCCAGAGCCCAGAGTTTCCAGCACGTTCCCCTTCTGCCCCTCCATCGGCACCAAGAGAGGGAGAGAGCTCCAGCCTCCAGCCAGGGTCCAGTCTTGTGGGAACAGACGGTACGACAGCTGCAGCGAGCGACATGGTGACATGTGCCTCTGCCCGCCCGGTCTTCTGTACCTACCTACGTCCGAGGGCATTATCGAGGCTGTCACGGCTGTCTACCTGTAGGCTGCCTAGACCATTGTGTCCTCCACGGCGTTCGAATGGGCTAGTTCATCAATAGCTCTTCAAACCGTTTCTCGCTCTCTCCTTGTCTTTCTCTTCTCTATCTCTAGACTCTTCCTCTCCCCCCCCTCTCTTTCTGATCCCCGCGAGTTGATGGGATCCATCACATCGACAGAGGAGAAGAGGAAAAGCAACCACCCCTGCGGCGGCGTCGGCCTGTACAAGCAACAACCAAGCAATACGACGACCATTGGCAGCCCCCACCGGAAACCTCAATCAGCAAGGCTCGTGTCGCTGCTGCAGCAATTCTGGAGACTCTGGAGTCTGGACCCCCCTCCCCTCCGGTCCCTCCACCCCTCCAGACAGCAGGATAGGAGCAAATCGTCCTGAGATTGGCATGTATCTTTTAGCTGGGAACACCACCAAAAGGGTATATCGATAACACGCCCTGAGTGAGACGAGACGAGACGACAGCGGAGAGGAGAGAGATCAGACAAGCTGACGGCCTTGAATTGGACTCGGATCGGAGCGTCGCATCGCAACACCAGCAGCGCAGCGCAGCACAGCACAGCACAGGAGCTACCGCAGGATCCCCCCAAGACGACGGGTCTGGCATTTGTTCTGTCATACCGTTGGTTTTTTTGTCTCTTTTTGGGCTACTAGAGGCGATACGGATACAGAAACAGAGACAGAGAGACAGACGGGACTGGACGACAAGAGGCAACAACATCCTGGAGCAGCCGGGCCCCTGGACGAACGTCGGACCCCTCCTCCACTCCCCCCGTCACTGTGAACTCACTCACCTCACCGTCAAATGTCATCGCCTCGATCGCCTCTTTCTGTCTGTTGGAGCTGTGCGAGTGTATGAAGTGAAGAAAGCCTAGCTCCCAAGTGTTGGGTTCTTCAAGTGTCAATATCCTCTCCTCCCCGCTACCCCTTGCCGCCGTCTCTTTTGTTTCCTCTTCCTTCTTCCTCGTTTTCTTCTCTCCCTGCAAGCGGTGTCGACTTCCGTCTGCGTGTGTGTGTGTGCTTGGAGTCTGTCTGTGTTCTTCCCTCTTCCAAGTCGGCATCACCACCAGCGATAGCAAGCCCACCTTCACCTTCACCTTCACCCTCACTTCACTCTCATCCTCACTCTCACTCTCACTCTCACTCTTACTCTCATTCTCACTCTTACTCTTACTCTTACTCTCACTTTCTCATCGGGACCAAACCATCTACATCCTCCGTCTTCTTTCCGATTTGTTCCCTCCTCCATCAATCCTCCACCTCCATCATCTCTCCTCGCTTCCCCATCCTCGTCCATACCACCATCCCATCTCCACCCCCCTGTCCCTGCGACCGCCGCTAGGCCCAACTCTACTACCAATCCCCCTCCCCCCCCCCTTCGGGCCGTCCAGAGAATAACACGAGTCATCATGGATCAGCAGCAGCAGCAGCAGCAGCAGCACCACGACGACCAAAAAGAACGGCCGGCCGAGCTGAACCGCGGGGTTTCTTCTGCGGCTTCTTCTCCCACAACGCCAACGCTCCCCAAGCATCTCAGCCATACCGCCATCAATCCCGCGCCAGTCAACCCCACGAATCCCGTGCTTAGGAGCATCGCCCTCTCGGACGCCGTCACGCCGGGAATCCACCAACACACGTACGTCTCGGGTGACAGTTCGCGGGCGCAATCGCCCAGCTATTTCCCGCGAAGCGACGCCGCCGCCGCCGCCGAAGGGCCCAGCTACTTTTCTCTTTCCGACCGCCGTCGAGATCCCCCATCTCAGTCTCAGTCTCAGTCCCAGTCCCAATCTCAACCTCAACCTTCCCATTCTCTTCCTCTTTTGTCTTCTCGACAACAACAACAACAACAACAACACCATCACCAACAACCGCCAAACGCCATCGACATCACCTCCTCCAAGCACCTCCCGCAGTCCCCCGGCCCCCTCACCGGCCACGACATCCTCAAGCGTATGACACTCGCAGCCATGGGTCGCCGCGAGTCCCTGTCGCACATCCGCGCCGCCAACCCGGATCTGCAGTTGAGCGGCAACATCATCTCGGCCACCTTCAACATCCCGCACTCGCTCAAGTATCGCAAGGGATCCGACTGGGTACGTTTTTGGTCGTCGTCCATCCTCAATCCTGCATGCGTCCTTGGAATCGCTTCCTCTCCTCGAATTCCTCTCTCTCTCTCTCTCTCCCTCTCTCCCCCCCAATTCCACCCCCTCAATCCCCCTTTTCCCAACTCTCCCCTTCCATCGCGTCTCCGAATCTCTCTCGCGTCACGTTCTACAGTCTCCCTCGTCGCGACACACACACACACACACAAACACCGCCCACGAACCCCCGCTGACCTCCTATAACAGGAATTGAAACCCCGTCGCGGCCAGTCGGCCCTCTTCGACTCCTTCGCCTACCTCTCGTCGGACGAGACGCCCTGGAACCACACCGTCGTCGCCTGGACCGGCGAGATCGATACCCCCAAAGACGTCCTCTCGCCCCCCGACACCCCGCCCGCGACCACCGTCCACTTCTCCTCCCTCAACACCCTCTCGGCCCCGATCCCCATTGACGGCGATGCGCGTCTGCCCACGCCGCCCCCGAGCGAGGGTCTCTGGCTGCCCCGCGAAGACCAGGCCCGCCTCGAGACCCAGCTGGCCCACAGCAAGACCATCAAGACGGTGCCCGTCTGGCTCTGCGACGACAACGAGCAGCAGGACGAGGGCATCCTGCTCAAGGACCAGAGCCGCTGGCGCCGCTACGCCGAGCACGACCTCTACACCCTCTTCCACTACAAGCAGCACGAGCCGACCGACGGCCGCAAGGAGCGTCTGCAGTGGGCCGACTACTACCGCATGAACCAAAAGTTCGCCAACCGCATCATCGAGCTCTACAAGCCCGGCGACATCGTCGTCGTCCACGACTACTACCTCATGCTGCTGCCCAGCATGCTGCGCCAGCGCGTCCCCAACATGAACATCTCCTTCTTTCTGCACTCGCCCTTCCCGAGTTCCGAGTTCCTGCGCTGCCTGCCCCGCCGCAAGGAGGTGCTCGAGGGCGTCCTGGGCTCCAACCTCGTCGGCTTCCAGTCCTACAGCTACTCGCGCCACTTCTCCAGCTGCTGCACCCGCGTCCTCGGCTTCCCCTCGGACAGCGGCGGCGTCGACGCCTACGGCGCCCGCGTCCAGGTCGGCGTCTTCCCCATCGGCATCAACGCCGACAAGTGCGAGATGTACGCCTGGACCGACGCCGTCACGGAAAAGTACGACGCCCTCAAGAAGCTCTACGGCGGCAAGAAGATCATTGTCGGCCGCGACCGCCTCGACACGGTCCGCGGCGTCGCCCAGAAGCTGCAGGCCTTTGAGCGCTTCCTCGAAATGTACCCCGACTGGCGCGAGAAGGTCGTGCTGATCCAGGTCACGTCGCCCACGAGCATCGAGGAGGAGAAGGACGACGACCCCGAGAGCCGCATCGCCACGCGCGTCAACGAGCTCGTCATGCGCATCAACGGCATGTACGGCAGCCTCGGCTTCTCCCCCGTCCAGCACTACCCCCAGTACCTCAGCCAGGACGAGTACTTTGCCCTGCTGCGCGCCGCCGACATTGGCCTCATCACCTCGGTCCGCGACGGCATGAACACGACGAGCATGGAGTACGTCATCTGCCAGCGCGAGGGCCACGGGCCCCTCATCCTGTCCGAGTTCAGCGGCACCGCCGGCTCCCTCAAGGACGCCATCCACATCAACCCCTGGGACCTCTCGGGCGTCGCCGTCGAGATCAACAACGCCCTCACCATGTCCCCCGAGAAGCGCATGGCCATGCAGACGAGCCTCTACAACCACGTCACCTCGCGCAACGTCCAGAGCTGGATCGACCACTTTATCCGCAAGCACGTCCACGTCCTCGGCACCCAGAAGAACGCCCACGCCACCCCCCTGCTCGACCGCGCCCTCATGCTCAAGACGTACCGCGACGCCGGCAAGCGCCTCTTCATGTTCGACTACGACGGCACCCTCACCCCCATCGTCCGCGAGCCCAGCGCCGCCGTACCCTCGGAGCGCGTCCTGCAGACGCTCAAGGCCCTCGCCAGCGACGAGAGAAATGCCGTCTGGATCATCTCGGGCCGCGACCAGGAGTTTTTGCAGCAGCACCTCGGCCACATCCCCGGCATCGGCTTCAGCGCCGAGCACGGCAGCTTCATGAAGAACCCGGGCGCCGATGAATGGATCAACCTTGCCGACGAGTTCGACATGGGATGGCAGGCCGAGGTCATGACCGTCTTCCAGTCCTTCACGGACCGCGTCCCGGGTGAGTTTTCATTTTCTATTTTTCTTTCAACATGATTTCCATTCACGTAAAACGTTCAAGGGACACACTCACTGACACCCCATACCACCAACAGGCTCCTTTGTCGAACGCAAGCGATGCGCCCTGACGTGGCACTACCGACTGGCCGACCCCGAGCAGGGCATGCACATGGCGCGCGAGTGCCACAAGGAGCTCGAGGCCACGGTGGCCCAGAAGTGGGATGTCGAGGTCATGGAGGGCAAGGCCAACCTCGAGGTCAGGCCGACCTTTATCAACAAGGGCGAGATCGCCAAGCGGCTTGTCCACACGTACAACTCGGCGCCCGCGTCGGAGAAGCACCCCGGCCGCGTCGAGTTTGTGCTCTGCCTGGGCGACGACTTCACCGACGAGGACATGTTCCGCGCCCTCAATGGCCTGTCGGGCACCGAGGTGGACAACGACCACATCTTCACCGTCACGGTTGGCGCGAGCACCAAGGTCACGCTGGCCAGGTGGCACTTGCTGGAGCCTGAGGACGTTGTGGAATGCGTCGCGCTGCTCGTCGGCGTCGGTCTCGGCGGCGAGAGCTCCGAACACTTTGGCCAGGTCAACCTCGCCGCTCTGAGCACGGTCGAGGGGCACATCCCCGACTCGGAGAAGTGAAGTGACTCGATGCAGACGAGAGACGAGAGCAGATCTGAAGAAAGGTTTGATGGGGGGGGGTAGGGAAATCATACAGCCGGGAGTATGGGCAGAAAGGGGGCATTTGTTTTTTTGGTTTCTTTTTCTTTTGTTATGTGAAGAACTCTGTTACTCAAGCCGTCTGTTTTTCCCCTTCCGAGTGTTCCGCGGGCTTGATAGTCCGTCGTCGAGCAAAGGGCAGTTGACACACACACACGAGGCATGATGCATAGCGGGATGGCCCGAAGACATATATTGGCCTAGATGCATATAGACTACTTACTATTCTTATTCCACTACGGCATATGGCCACATGAACCTATTGCTGGCCACGCAACAGTGGCCATTTACCATTGTCACAATGCTGATTGATACAGATCCTTGAAAGAAACGCCCCCAAGAAAGAGGTCTACTCACAGAGACGAAGCGACGTGACCCAGATAAGGAAGTCACATGCGCTGCGGCTGTGCTGCTAATAGGTACACCAACGGTCCTTGACCCCGACGAATGCCGTCCACGTCCGGCTCAATGACCGGAACTCAATTGGAAATGTCCCTATCTTACGGCACTGCTTTGCCGGCCACCGGAAATCATGGAATGGAAAAGGGTAAGCTGATCATGGGAGAGGGAGGATAGGTTTGAGAGAACGCAGCGAACGCCAGCCGATGGAGAGAGTGAGCGACCAACCCTTAATCACTTAACTAACTCTTTCTTACTCGTGTCCCATACGGATACTTTGCGTAGGTTCAAGATCCCAGTCATGTGGATCTCTTGGCGAGCGCGACAACTTACAAGTTCTGCGTGTTAGTTGCCCTCTCTCACAACTCACGAGCGAGTATGAGTATATGCCTGAGAAGGAGATAAGACTTATATCGACGTTCTGTTTGTCAGTAGTGTAAGTGGTGACTCTCTCTCTCTGTGTATGACTCCCCTCCAGTCAGGTGAGACGGGAGGGCAGTTCCAGCGCCCAAAGACACACAAAGCAGAGTCTCCCGACTCCGAGACTTCCGTTATATATCGCCATGGCTCGTCCGGCCTTGGCTCACCCCCTGACAAAAAAAAAAGGCGGACCAGACCCAGGACACTTTTCGACTCTCTCTCCCTCTCCGGACTCCGGGGTCGCCTGCAGGAACGAGCCACGTTGGACCCCCCACCCCTCCTTGTCCGCACAAATCTGCGGGGTAAGAGATTGCAACGACGGGGATGACGACGTGCGCGATGAAGACGAGGAGTGATGTGCCGTGGTTGTTAAAAGGCTGCTGGGCGCTGTGGGAGCCATCATGGCATGGTGTTCATTCACTCTTATCAGTTGAGCCCGAGAGACAAAGTTTGAGACTGATGCTGAGACGGAGACGGAGACGGAGACGGAGACTGAGACTGAGTGAGACTGGGACTGAGAGTGACTGGGGCTGAGAGTGAGAGTGAGAGTGAGAGTGAGAGCCACGATGCGCTTCTCTCAACTATTGCCCGCCCTGGCCCTCGTCGCCCTCGGCGCCGCGCAGGAGAAAGCCGATGAAGCGACCGAGGAGGACAAGGTCGAGAGCGAGGCCAAACGCTTCATCATCGAGTTCGCCAACGTGAGTCGTCTGCCCCCCTCCCCCTCCGTGATGGTCGACTCTGTCCAACCACCACTGCATCCAGGGCGTCCACGCAAAGACCAAAAGCGACGAGCTCTCATCGCAAGAGGGCATCACCGTCCTCCAAACGTTCGAGTCCGCCGTCTTCGCCGGCGCGAGCCTCGAGACGGACAGCCACAACCTCGACACCCTCCGTGTCCTCCCCGACGTCGCCGACGTCTGGCCGAACAGCAAGGCCGGGCTGATTGCCCCCGTCAAGCGACAGGTCAACGTCAACGCCGACGCCGCCGGCGCGTATGCCGTGCACTGGGCCACCGGCGTCGACGAGCTTCACGAGCAAGGCATCCTCGGCGAGGGCGTCAAGGTCGGCATCGTCGACACGGGCGTGTGGTACATGCACGCCGCCCTCGGCGGGGGTTTCGGACCGGGTTTCAAGGTCGTCGGCGGCTGGGACTTTGTCGGCGACGGATGGCGATCCGGGACGGCCAAGAAGCCCGACGCCGACCCGGCCGACGAGCAGGGCCACGGCACGCACGTCGCGGGGATCCTGGCCGGGGAGTCGGCGAACGGGTGGACGGGCGTGGCGCCCAAGGCGAGCCTGTACGCGTACAAGATCTTTGGGCCGAGCGACGGGGCGGACCAGGCGACCGTCATCGAGGCGTTCCTGCGGGCCTACGACGACGGCATGGATATCATCACGGGCAGCGTCGGCGCCCGCGGCGGGTTCGCCAGCAACCCCTGGGCCGTCGTGGCCAGCCGCATCGCCGCCCAGGGCGTCGTGGTCGCCATCGGCGGCGGGAACATGGGTGACGGCGGGCCGTACTACGCCAGCGCCGGCAGCTCCGGCGAGAACGTCCTCAGCGTTGCGAGCGCCGAGGTCAGGAGGGGCGGCGGCGGCGGCAACGGGACGGCGACGGGAGGGGATGACGTGCTTCGGCCGTCGTCCTTCTCGAGCTGGGGCGGCCTCTTCGACCTGTCGGTGAAGCCCGACATCGCGGCGCCCGGGACGGACGTGTTCAGCACCTGGCTGGGGGGCGACAACAACCAGTTCGTCCTGCAGAGCGGCGCCAGCATGGCGACGCCGTACATTGCCGGCGTGGCGGCGCTGTACATCTCCAAGCACGGCGGGAGGGCCGCCCACGGTCAAGACTTCGCCAAGGAACTCAGCATGCGCGTCATCTCGTCCGGCGCGTCGCTGCCGTGGCTGCTACCCGGCGGCGAGGCGGACCCGGCGTTCCGGGCGCCGTCGCAGCAGGTCGGCGGAGGCCTCGTCGACGCGAGGAAAGTCCTCGGCTACGCCACCAGCCTGGAGCTCCGGCGGTTCGGGCTCAACGACACGCTGCACTTCCGGGCGGACCAGTGCATCGCGGTGAGGAACACGGGCAGGGACAGGGTGAGGTACAGCTTCGAGGTCGAGAGCTGGGCCGGGGTGGAGATGCTCAGGGCGTACGACGGACAGGATCCGGCGGAGACCCCGCGGATCAAATCCCGTTCCGAGATCGTGCCGTCCAACATCTCCGTCAGCGTTGGGTTGCCGTCCGAGTTCGAGCTGGGGCCCGGGGAGGAGAGGAAGGCCGAGTGAGTCCGATGAGCCCTTTGACTTTCAACATGGGATGTGGAGATTCATTCGGGTGGGAGTGCGTTGCTGACATTGGCAGATTCGTGTTCGCGATCCCCCAGGGCGTCAACCAGACGGCACTTCCGGCTTATGGCGGCCGTGTTCTCGTCAAAGGCAGCAACGGCGAGGTCCTCGGCGTCCCGTTCCAGGGGGTGGCGTTTGATCTGAAGCAGCAGATGCAGAACCCGTTCCACGGGACGTATCCGTGGTTGAGATCCTCGACTGATAACAGCAGCAAGACGACGTGGGTTTCAGTACCTTTCTCTCATCTTCTACAGCCGAAATGGATTGGATGTGCCTAATCGACCAATGTGATAGCTTCACCTTCGACCTCAGCACCGCAGCGCAGGACTTCCCCAAGATTCTCATGAAGATCAAGTGGGGATCGAAAGAGGTCCGCTGGGATGTACGTTTTGTGTTTTCTGTCCCCCCTCCCCCTTTCTTTTTCCTTTTTTTTTCTCTTCCTACCCGTGTGGAACATGCAAGCTCATGAGCCCCAAGATCTACGAGTCCGGCTTCGACGAGAAGCGAGACTGGGAATACCCCCCGGTCCCCGGCCGCCGCGGCTACATCGGTTCGGCCACGTCCTGGTCCGGCGC
>PJEX01000189.1:42009-73723 GCA_005350895.1 Colletotrichum tanaceti
CCCCCCCCCCCCCCCCCCCCTCGGAGCCGGGAGCGAGAGGCTGCTGCGAGATATTCTTCTTCTTCTTCTTTTGTACGCGATATTTCATGGTAAAATCGGGGTACGATCTGACTGTCGGTGGTCCATCTAGGATGAGGTTCGCCGTCTTGGTGCCGTTTGCCAACCCCGAGGACACAAACAGTTGGAAGGGGTTGACGACGGAGTTTACCATCTTGCCGAAGCCTGGAAATAGAACCGTTACTAAGAGGTGGTAGTACATGCAAACGATGCCAAAGGATACTGTTTCTCAGAGACGAGAAGCAAAACATCTTATTGTATAATAACACGGCTTGCCTCATGATGTTTCTCGCAGCTTCCACATAGAAATCAACATTTTGTTCAATGCAAAGCTGGTCATCTTGGTAACCATCTCCCGCCGAACTTATTACCCCTCAAAGTATACATACTTGATAATCGACTGTGTACGGCCTGCTTTGGTGGCTGTGGTTTTAGTCTCAAGCTTGCTTTCTTGGCCTTTATTTGGTTGGTTCTTGGTTTGGTCAAGAATGAAACCAGCAAAACGTTAGTAAACACTAAACAATGCGTACCGCCCAGCTATTTCTATCTACAGCCAATACCTCGAGAGTTTTTAACATACGCCTCACGGCTATTCTCAGCGTATAGGACGCGGCGGTTCTTTTATGGCTGGCCTGGAAACCCCGGACTCCCACGTTCTTTTCCCCCGCTATGTATGAACGAGCGTGGCTGCCCCCGTAAATGGGGTCCTGAATCATCTTTATCCTTTATAAGCCGTAGATGCTACATCTTCAACTTAAGAGAGCTTGTGGCCTAGCCCGTGGCGAGTTGTTTTTCAAAAAGGGATTAGCTATAATGCATCCTTGAGGGGATTCTTATGACTGTGGGCTGAACATCCCTCTCCAGGTATGTCTTTGAGTATGACAGTTGCCTCACAGTAACGCCAGATCGATGCATTGTTTCAATATTGAATACCCAGTATATTGCACTAGATCTTATATGAATCTTATGAGCTACGCCTTGGGGCATAGCAAGATAGGAAAACATGTGTGTTTGTACACAGCGTCAGTGACAATTTCGGTGAGTTCGGTGAATTTCGGTGTACCGGCCCCACATATGAATAGGCCCCGGTGTCTCGGTGTGAGAACCAATCGGACTGAGGCCCTCAAGGTATCGGTCCTATCGTGCCTAAGGCCCCCCGGCGATTGCATCATTCCGGCCGAGGAGCTCGACTAAGCCGAGCCCGCAAGCTTGCGACTTTCCCGCCCCGTTGTGCATCATCGCCGCCGCCGCGACCAATACCACCTCCCCCCTCTGTTCGCCTTTTCCTCTTCCCCCCCCCTTTTTTTCTTTCCTGCTCTTGGTCAAACTCTGTTCAATCGTCAGCCGTCTCAATTTCTTCACCTGTAGTAAGCTAATTACCTGCCTGGTCTCCATCGAAAGAGAGAGAGAGAGAGCTCGGCTTGAATGTCCCCGCCGTCGCTGACCGAACACCCCCGCGCAGAATCCACAAAGAAGATGATCGAGTTGCGGCGCAGGGCACGACAACGATGATAATCCGGGCCGTAACCAAGGCTTCCTTGGCCTGCCCACGGGGCATTTCACACATACAGCTCTGCCGTCGGCCGTGGCTCCCCCAGAGCCCGCGAGCCCCGATCCGCATCTTCCAGACGAGCGCGCCCTCGAGACGCGAGCAACCAAAGAACCCCGCCGCGACGACGACGACGAAGACGACGGCGACGAATACAACGACAACAAAGCCTAGTGATGGAGTCGCCGACAAGACTTTGGGGAAGCCGTCAAAGGCCGAACCCGCAGCAAAGGCCAAGAAACCCGTCGATCCTATGGCCATCCCCGAGAAGACCGCGCAGGAACAGCGCAAGGCCGACTGGGCAATCATGAAGGAGATGTCGCGGTACCTGTGGCCCAAGGACAGCATAGGCACAAAGTTCCGCGTCGGGCTGGCCGTCTCCCTGCTCGTCGGCGCAAAGGTCCTCAATGTCCAGGTGCCCTTCTACTTCAAGAGCATCGTCGATTCCATGAACATCGACATTGGCGCGACCGGCGGCACGGCGGCCACGATAGCCGGAAGCATGGTGCTGGCATACGGCGCCACGAGGATCGGCGCCACCATCTTCCAGGAGCTGCGCAACGCCGTCTTTGCCTCGGTCGCCCAGAAGGCCATCCGCAGAGTCGCCTGCAACGTCTTTGACCATCTGCTGCGGCTGGACCTCAGCTTCCACCTGTCCAAACAGACGGGGGGTCTGACGAGGGCGATCGACCGCGGGACCAAGGGCATCAGCTTCCTGCTGACGAGCATGGTCATCCACATTCTGCCGACCGCCCTGGAGATCTCCATGGTCTGCAGCATCCTGACGTGGCAGTACGGCGCAAAGTTCGCCGCCATCACCATCCTCACCATGGTCGGCTACACGGCCTTCACCATCTGGACCACGGCCTGGAGGACAAAGTTCAGGAGGCAGGCCAATGCCGCCGACAACAAGGCCTCGACCCTCGCCGTGGACTCCCTCATCAACTACGAGGCCGTCAAGTACTTCAACAACGAGAAATTCGAGGTCGCCAGGTACGACAAGGCCCTGCAGGCCTACGAGAAGAGCTCCATCAAAGTCGCCACGTCTCTGGCCCTGCTCAACAGCGGCCAGAACATCATCTTCTCGTCCGCCTTGACGGCCATGATGTACCTGGCCGCCGACGGCGTGGCACACGGCACGCTCAGCGTCGGCGACCTCGTCATGGTCAACCAGCTGGTGTTCCAGCTCTCCGTTCCGCTCAACTTCCTCGGCTCCGTCTACCGCGAGCTCCGCCAGTCGTTGCTTGACATGGAGACCCTGTTCAGCCTGCAAAAGGTCAACGTCTCCATCAAGGATGCGCCCGACGCGAAACCCCTGGCCCTGTCCAAGGGCGGCGAGATCAGATTCGAGGACGTCACGTTCGGCTACCATCCCGATCGCCCCATCCTGCGCAACCTCACGCTCACCATCCCAGCCGGCAAAAAGGTTGCCGTCGTCGGTCCCAGCGGCTGCGGGAAGTCGACCCTTCTCCGCCTGCTCTTCCGTTCCTACGACGCCCAGTCCGGCCGCATCTTCATCGACGACCAGGACATCCGCCAGGTCCAGGTCGACTCGCTCCGCCGGTCCATTGGCGTCGTTCCCCAAGACACCCCCCTCTTCAACGATACCATCGAGCACAACATCCAATACGGTGACATTTCGGCGCCCAAAGAGCGGGTGATCGCCGCCGCCCAGCGCGCGCGCATTCATGAGATCATCGAGCGGTTCCCCGACGGCTACCAGACCAAGGTCGGAGAGCGAGGCATGATGATCTCGGGCGGCGAGAAGCAACGTCTTGCCGTGAGCCGGCTGCTGCTCAAGGACCCTCCCCTGCTCTTCTTCGACGAGGCCACGAGCGCCTTGGACACCCATACCGAACAGGCCCTCATGCTCAACATCAACAGCATCCTGCGCGAAAAGGCGCGCACCAGCGTCTTCGTCGCCCACAGGCTGCGGACCATCTTCGACGCCGACCTCATCATCGTGCTCAAGGAGGGCAACGTTGCCGAGATGGGCACCCACAGAGATCTCATTGACCGGGGCGGGCTGTATGCCGAGCTCTGGAGCGGTAAGTCACTTATTTTCATTTCGGTACCTAATGGAGACACCAAGTTTGTACTGACATGCAACTCTTACTCAGCCCAGGAGACGCTGTTCGACACGGACGGGCTGGAGAGAGAGCAGCCGGAAGAGGGCGATGGCGTAGTGAAGCCGCCGCCGCCCATAGTGAAATAAGCACCTCGCGTCCAAGATATTCTCCAAGATATATACCACATTATAGATGCGTTTCTGAGTACCGTCCTTGTGCGGTTCTCACTGCAAATGCTTGCCTTGTTCAGGTTCTGAGGAAACTGGTGTCGCCCGCCTCGTTTCTGCTTTCGCAATGTGATGTTAACGGCAAGGCATGTAAGCGTTTGCAAGACATGAGGAAGCACAAGACTGCGAGCAAGCATTGAAACGACTTCTAACTGTGTGTTACATCCCCTCGCAAGTCGAACCTTGAGCGGCAGCTACGGGCGGAACAGACTATCGTCGGTTTTCTTCCTGGGAACGCGGCCCCTCGCCGACCTCCCCCGAGAACGAAACGATACCCTCTCCTTCCAACCGGCGATGCTTGCCCTCTCACGATGGAATGGCAGCCCGGAGGAGCCTCGTCGGTCCGAAGCCGTCATCCAAGTGTCCTTCTCCACGTCCTGAGGTGCGTAGGATGACCCTCTTGTGCGGGGAGACTTGAAAGCCTTGGACGCCCATGCGAGAACCAAATCCCACTTGTAGCCGTAGACGAATGCGAGTCCCAGCACACCCAGCGTCACGGGCAACGCCGAGGTCCAAAAGACCCTTTGGTCCCGCTCGATGTCCCTGATGTCGGTGGTGTTCATCCCGAAGAAACTCGTAACAAATGATCTGGCAAGGGGGGGAAAGGGGGGTCCAGGGGTGTCAGTGGTGGCAGAGCTGGAAATAGTAGCAGATGGGGATTGGGGAAAGGGGAAAACGTCAGCCCTTACAGAGGTAAAAAGAAGAGAGTGACGATGGTGAAGACTCGGATCGCCTTGCCATGGCCCTCGTCCAGTATCTCGATCCTCTGTTTCGTTTCGTCTCTCAACGTCCTGGCTCTCAGCTGCAGGATCGACAACGCCCTGTCTCGCTCGGCAAGCCGGCGCTGCTGCCTGCGTATGCACCGGTTCTCCAGCTTGAACGAAGCCTTGCGTTCCTTGTAGTACAGCCGGTCCGTCGTCCGGGACCGGAACGCAAGGGGCGAGTAGAGCTTCTGGTAGGACCGCAGCAGGTGCTGTTGCGATGCCACCACGGCCCGCAGGGCCTCCAACTCCTCCTCGAGGGCGTGGATCTCGACGAACGCCTTGCGGTTGGGCCTCCTGCTGGTGTCGAAGCACAGCCTGGCAGTCTGGCTGCGGTAGTGGTTGACCAGGTCCAGTTTCTTCTCGGTGCCCAGCACGGGTACGCTGTTCTGCAGGCTGCTTAGCAAGGACGCCGCCAGGAACTCCGGGCCGATCGGGGCGATGACGATCCTCTCCGAGTCCCCCTTGGTGGTGCCCAGCATGATGATGTCTTCCTTGGCCCTGGTGAGGTGTTGGCGGACCCGTCCGGACGTGAGGTGGCCGGCTTCTCTCAGACGGTCCAGCCGGCGCTCCGCGTCCTGGCTGTAATGCGACGAGGCCACCTTGGCGGTGAACCTGTTCATCCAAGACAGCTCCTTGGCCTTGAGGACGTATATGCTGATCAGCCCCTCGAAGGCGTTGACCAGGCTGCTTGGCAGATGGGGTCTCGGGTCGTTGGAGCTGTACGGGTCGTCCGGCGCGGCGGCGCTGGTCACCAGCTTGTGCAACTCCTCCGTTTGATCGACTATGGCTTTGACTTGAGCGTAAAACGTCTCGGCGCTGGAGACTACCGAGTTCCTCATGGGGCTCCACCGGCCGTCTTCCGTCTCCACCCCCGGCTCCGGCCCCGGCCCCGGCATCTCCGTTCGGCAGATCCAAGCGAAGCAGGGGTCGTCGAATGGTCTGTCTGGCCTTGCCGGCCATGAACACGGCGTCTGCACGTGGCTGTCGTGCCAGTGGTCGAGGGCATCGCGCACCGCTTCGTAAGTCTTACCTTTGTGGCAGTCGCTGCATCCCGAGCAATAATCGTTCCGGTTCTCTCCCGGACCTTGCGATGTCACTCGTTGCTGCGCCGCCGGGGAGCGCGGAGCTGACCGGGACACCGCCCAAGACCGTTTCTCCGCCTCGACTTGTGCGTTCCATGACCAAACGATTTGCTATTAACCGAGAGCAACAAGTTAGCAGTTTGGCCAGAGTCCGATAGCGGGGGAATGGGATAATTAGACAAATGGAATTCTCGCACTCTAAGAATCGAGTCAACCGAGCCCCAGAACCGCTTGCACACTGCGTGAGCCGCAAAGCCCCCCTCGCTCGGGAGGAACGCTCCGAAAGCCGCCCGAGAGACCTCGGTGATCTTTCCGAGGAGCATACGATCACGCACCGTCGTAGGGCCGGTGTGGGAAATGCTCTCGTAGCTCTGCCGTCTGGTTCCCCTGGCTGATCTGCCTTGTGGAGGGTCCGTAGACTCGCCTGCTCGGCCGTTGAGTCTTAGGCCATCATCTGTGCTTTCAACATCGGTGGGCCCGAATAAATTTGATGCGGGTGGTTCGACGACTCCTTCAGGATCGTTCCCGACACGAGGAAGCTCCGGCATGTTGGGATCGCGCGGGTGAGACTCCTGAGCCTCCACGTGGTAACATGTTGAAGAGTCTGCCGTCGAGCCACCAGACTCCGGAACCCCCTGATGCCGAGGAGAAAACGAGGACACGGATTCTACAAGGCATTCGAATCTCTCTGTCAACTCGTTTTGGGTGCATTCGAATGCCGTCTTGTACCACTTGCCCGTCCTGTCTGCTTCGAGGCCGGCATTGAGGTTGCTCAAAAGCTGGAAGAGCGTCCTGTCAACATCGGCTCGAGTCCGCTTGTCGTCCCTCCAGGTCAGTCTCCAAGCCAGGAACGGAACAAAACGCCCATCTGGTATGTCGAAAGGGGGCGGGGACTCTGCTTCGAAATCAGCAGTTGAACCCGCGCCTGGAAATGATCCGAGACCCGAGTGTCGGAATGACGCCGCCTTCCTTGATCCCGTCTCGAGAGGCTCGGAAGGGTCCACGGGACTCGGGATACGTCCTGGGTCCAGCGGTGAGCCGTGGGCATATGTGAATGACGATGCCCTCGAACGGCTCCAGCTCTGCCTCGGAGAGTATTCATCCCCGGGCCCCAAGGGCATGGCCCCTGGATCGGTCGTCCTACTGTCAGCCGAGCGGGCTGTCTCCCGCCGTCGGAGAAAAAACCGCTGTTCGGGTCTACCACCCGAGTCCAAGTCTTGAGAAGATGGATACCGGCGTTCGTTCTGTAACGTAGTCTGGTAATAAGTAAAGGGTCAAGAAGTATAGACACGTATTACCTCGACAGTGTTATAATTTACCTGAGCATCCCGTCGGCGTCGAAACCCCGTGTGTCGATCCATATCGAAGAGTTCCGGAACATGATTATCCGATCGAAGAGACCCGAGTGTCGGTGTTCTTCTCAACCCGAGGCTAGTCTCTGAAGCAGAAGAGGTCAAGTCGACGATCCCGTCGTAGGACGAGTCTTCGGCCCCGTCCTCGTTCGAGCGTGAGTCAAAAGACATGGTCAACGTGTCAATGTCCGCATCCTTGTCGGATGCCATGCCGTCTTCAGACTCCGGCCGTTGGGAGCCGGCGCCGTACTCCCACATACGAGGGTGCACCACCATTTGCATATTGTATTCGGGGCGTCTCAACTCGGACCGGAACGAGCTGCGCAACTGTTCATTAATAGCTCGTTTCAAACATCCTGGGTGTGTCCCGCCCCCTCAGTCTTGATTACCTTCGACGCGAGTATGTCCCGAGACTGCTGCGGCTCCCCGCGGTAAGCCGGGCAGACAATGCGCGGATGTCGTCATCGGGCATCTGATGAGCCGCGTCTTTTGGTCGAAGACAAAAGACGTGTTCTTCGATGGACCCTTTTTCGAGAAGATGCAGCCATTTGTCTGGGGTTATCAGAACGCCCGAATCGCTCACCAGAACGTAGGCCATCGAACTTGTTGAACGGCCTTTCCGCACAAGAGACACTGCGTGTCTTAGGAAATCCTGCAAAACACGACATTAGCGTGCCCAAGTCTGAGAAGTAGTAATAGTGGACTCATAAGGGTTGAACTTCTCTTACGACGTATTTGCAATCTTTCTTGATGACGATGTGGTAGCGGCACGTATCCCGTTCGTCAATAAGCCTGATGGTGTAATACACCCCAGTCCTGGATTCCTTCCCATCAATGGTGATCAAGTCTCTCCCTATCTCTTCTGAAGACATCTCGGAGCAGGTGATGATTAGTTCTATCTCTTTTGTTAGAACAAAAAATAGCCCCATTTCCCAACTTGAGCTGAACAGACGGAGCCGCGGCATCATGCATGTCACTCACCCGCACCGATTGTCAAAGACCAAAGTTGAGGCACCTGCAGGGTCTCCAAGCTCTTGGACCCCCCTTTCTGCTCACTTTTGCCTCGGACGTTACTTTCTTCGAATGTCCCACCATCGTAACCGTAGAGGACTTCCAAAAGAGATCTCGTGTGATGGCTTCCGTACTGTCTCTTTCGAGGCAACTTGTCCGCGAGAACAAGGTAAGGCGCCGACAAGAACACGACCGGTTCCGTGTCTGCAACCTCATCGCCTGGATAGCTTCCGAGAGACCTGTTGTACCTCCCCACGTACTGCACGGTCGAACCGGGCTCGATGTAGGAACCAGTCTCTGAAGGTCGGACACACCTTGAGGTGACTTCTTTGAGCACCGTCAAGGCAACCACTTTCAACGGCGGGGATATGTAAGGGCAGTCTGCCACGAGACTCTGGATTGTTGCATAGGTAGTCAGCCACCGATTTCGGGGTCACCTTGGCGCTTTGCTGTTTTTAGGACTTGCCTCGAGAGTCGCAATGTTCAACGGCTGCGCCTGTACGTGGCTAGAAGTTTGATCAGTGTTGTGTCGATAACATGTCTGTTCTGCTGGACGGTTGTTCCTGTTGAATGATTGATACTCACAGCCATCTCATCCGAACCAGCGATGGGTTGTTGAACGGGTCGCCGTGATGGTTTTCAGGTCTGTTGGGGCAGACCAGGGTGACTCGGTGCTTTCCAGCCCGGTCCATGTAGAACTCGGCCGCATGAACCAGGAACAGAGTCGTGGTGCTGTTGACGAGGTCCGATCTCTCCTGGTTCCAGGCCGGGAATTTGCCAGCCGTAAACTCGCCGTGGTTCTCCCCAAACACCTTTGTCGTGTTGAGGCCCAGAACCCCGGAATACGCGACTGGGCCTTGGGTTTCATCAGCATCCGTGTCGTTCGACAGTAAATCCGAGTCGTTCTCCGATGCTCCAGCTTCATCATGATAACCTAGATCTGGCAGCGGATGTATTGTCTCGGGTGTTTCGATATTGACCCAGTCGAAGCCACGATCCCTGGCCTGGTTTTCGGGGTCCCGTGACTCCCGTCCGTCTCTGCCGCCCCCAAAGAAGTCTTGGTCCGACCTGCGATACTCTTCGCTCAGCTTCAGGACCTCGTCGATGAGGCGCTCGTCAAGCGCCACGAGCAGAACAACCAAAGCACCGTCCTCGACGAACGGGTATCCCAAATCGACCAAGGCCCGCTTCGAGACCAGCCTCGCCGGAATGCGTGTCCGTCCCTTTCTGGGGTAGGAGTCCCGGTGAAAGGAAGCGACACTGGACCTCGACGAGCCCGACGACGACGAGCCCGACCAATCATTGTCGTCACCCTCTTGGAACCGGATCTGTTTGCGCTTCTTCGGCATGCTGGGCGCTGCCACACCCCTCAGCCCTCTCGAGGAGCCGGTTCTGCTGCTTGCCTGAAATTCTGAATGAAGGCAGACTGGCTTCGTTAGGTTGAGCAACCGCTTGTCCTTATTAATGGTCAGGGTGGGCTGTGTAAAGGCTTGGTAGGGTCAACCGTCAGTATCACGGGAATATTTCCACGCCGGGGACGACCGTCGGTGAAGGTGAGAATTGTTGGTTGAGGGATTTAGCGTCAATTCAGGTGCAAAGCAAAGGACGACGATGTTGAGCCTTGCCTGCAATCCATCGGGGCTGCTGTCTCACTGAGAGCTCAGCTCGTCAGGGGGTTGTATGCACGATGATGCAGCTGACATACTGCGCCGCAGGTGTGCATGAGGAATTGATAATATACCGGAGTTGCAGGAGAGAGAGATGTCGATCGATGAGAGTTCCGTGGCCCGTGGGCTTCGCGCATGAGGCGAGGGTCCTTGATCCATTGCAGTTGAGCAAGTTCCGCTTTCGTTTGGCATAGCGACAATTTACACTGTCTTGTTGGATGGACGTCGGTAAGATTGATTCAGGATTGTCGATGTTGATGGCGGATGGTGTGAATATTGAAGAATGACTTTATCACCACTGAGGCACCCGACCTGGCGTCGAGCATTTGGTATAATTACCATCCTGGCACTTTATCTTTCAATTGTTACATTCCCATCTCAACGAGTCAGTAAAACTACCTGAGGGGGACCAGACATTAAACGTTTGTCGACTTTGATATCACCTCCAGGGGGCATTGATACGAATATTCCCGTTCATCGTACCGGTGTAATAGGTCAATGGCAGCAGAATTGCAACTGAGAGAAAACGCCTACAGACCTAAATAAACACCTTCTCTTAATCAGCTATTTTTTTCCCAACAAGATGGTATTTTACCGACTATTAGTGTCCCCTTGGCTTAACTTCCGATCATCCAAACCGTCAACTGAAATCACACAGAATGACGATCGATTGGGTCGGACATCGAAGAGGGATTGAATACCAGACCTTTAGCTTCGGCTGCCTATTATCCCATAGCGTCATGGAAGTTGGAATTTCGCTACAATAAAAACATTGAAAACGAAATACAAGAGCCCATCCGACCTGCGTTGATTGATGCAGCAGGCACAGGATATCAAATTAATACTTCCTATGCAGGCATACTTGAAATTCGATAGATTAGGACAAGTCTTGTAGTTCTCCAGTCAAATCTCCCTCAGATTCATTCTTTAACTAGCACAGCTAACACTCGCTTTCTCCTGAATGGCGTGGGCGGCGAAGTCCAAACACCAATGATGCCGACGCTGGCACACATATTGTGCACAGGAATATGTGGCTAGGCTCATGTTACACACCTCTACTGAGCAGCACAAAAGGCGGGATCCGCGGACTGGGTGAAACGGCATGCACATTTCAGCTCAAAGACAACCCATCTCCTTCTACCCCTCATCAGCAACGACACGCTTCCCGATCTACAAAACACCATCGACATCATCAATAGACAAACGTGACTACAGCATGGGAATAGTGCGTTTGTTGACCCGCGATGGAATCAGTCAACTCGTCAGATACGATGGATTCCTTGTCACGAGTTAGAGCACACAGTAAGGCATAGAAGATTTAGGGTGAAAGATGCTTATTCTACTATACTAACAAGTGACAAAACGAGGAGCAGTTAAATACATAATATCACGTGAATAAGCACGTGAGGGGACTAAATTAATAAGCTAAAATAACTATAGATTTCCTTATAACATACCCCCTAATTATTTAAGCAATTAAGTAATTAAAATTAATTATAAATAGATAAGAATAGTATATTAGAATTAATCCCTTAAGTGCTAGTAAAATATAACTATAAAATAATAAAGTAATTATACTATTATAGTATATTAGGTAGCCTTTATTAATAGCCTTATTTTACTGAGGGTTATCCTAAAGCAGAAATAAGGGTAGCTAAAGGTAGTAAGAGGTACCTAAAAGTAGGATTTCTGCTGCCTGCTGTAGCAAAATTTTCTTCCTTCCTTTTATAAGCCTTTATTAACATTAAAGTAAGTGTATTTAAGTTAATTTTTTACACTTTAAGTGTATTTTTGCTAATAAGAATTAATTTACTAATAGTTAATAGATAAATTTAAAATAACTAATAAGATAAATTATATGTCTGCCTTTATATATATATAGGATAAGTATTAGTAGTTACTAATTTTGTTTTTAGCTAATAGTAATAGTACCTCCTTTAAGGAGGAAGAGATTGCTGCTATAGATAAGGTTACTGCTCTTACTTTTCCTAATAACCCTATTACTGCTGCTGCTGTTAAG
Organism: Colletotrichum tanaceti; assembly: GCA_005350895.1. Classification (NCBI taxonomy): domain Eukaryota; kingdom Fungi; phylum Ascomycota; class Sordariomycetes; order Glomerellales; family Glomerellaceae; genus Colletotrichum; species Colletotrichum tanaceti. The sequence continues at coordinate 53,808 of PJEX01000189.1, forward strand.
ACTAGCCTTCTTAAAGGCTATTCCCCTTTTGTTATTAAGTCTCTATACCCTAACCTAGAGGAAGAGGAAGAGGAAGAGGAAGAGGTAGGAAACAATAAGGAGGAGGAGGAGACTAAGAGCAAGAGTAAGGATAATAACCCCCTACTAAAGTATAGGTAGTATAATACTATTAATTAACTTATTACTAACTAGATCTTATAGGCTAAAAGCTTATAACTCCCTTAAAGAAGGGAAAGGAGACCCTTTTTATATATAGTATATTATTATATATATATATGTTAGCTATTAAGAAGTGTTCTAATATATATATAGCTCCTAAGAAGGGTAATAGCTAGCTAAAGGAGCATAAGATCCCCTGCCTCCTATACTTAAAGGCTGCTCTTTATAGCTAAAGCACTAGTTATTACCTAGAGGGTAGTAGATAATAGTATATTTAGTGCTTTAGTAGTTAGGCTACCTAATTCTATATGCCTATTAAGCCTATATTGTAGGCCTTTATAGATAAGCTTAGAGATAAGCTTAAGGGAAGAGTAAGGAAGACTATAAGTTTTATATACATTTTATGTTATTTAGTACTAATGTATATTATAGAAGCTATCCTATTTATAGACTGTGATTTGCAGTTTAATTAACTATAGCTATAAGGTAGAGGCTAATATTTTAGACTAGTGCCTTCCTTTGCCTACCCCCTAGCCTATAGTTATAGAGGTACTGCATACTCTTCTAGAGTATATAGTGCTAAAGTAGCTAGTAGTGCTATTTAATATCTTACCTATAGAGGCTGTCTTACTAGAGGCAGTTATTATTACTATACCTACTACCCCTACTATACCTACTATAGCTAGTAGTACTTCTTATAAGGAGTAAAAAAGTTACCTCCTTAAGGCAGTTAAGCCTCTTGTTAGGGATACCCTTATAGCTCCCCTAGGCTATTACCTTAATTAGTATATAAAGTAGTTATTTTAGTATATACCCTAAAAGGTAGTTACTAAGTTCTTACTAGGTATAGCCTATAATATAAATTATTCTGCGTTTCTACTTATCCTATATTAAGTGTTATATATTACTAAGGTTTAGCCTTAAGTAGAATTCCTTAAACTTTACATGCAATAGGTTCTTTATTAACCTATTAGCTAGTATCTTATTTATAGGTATATACGTAACAGAGAAGCTCCCTTTTGTATACTCTTATTAAAGCTATATATTCTAAATATTAATATAATATAGTTAAGTTATTATATATTTGTTTTTGTTAACTACTAGGTATATAGTCTAAAGGTTATTATAATACACTTTCTACTTATTATCTAGTATAAGATTAATATCCTAGAAAAGGTGCTAGAGAGCTATTACCTCTTTTGCAGTATGCTTAAGGTAGAGGAGCTCTACCTCTATAGTAGATATAGTAACTGTATTCTAGTATGCTGCTTTCTACTAGATAGGACCTCTAAAGAGGTAAATAAGGTATCCCTATAAGGAACGCCTTATTAAAGGGTTATCTATAAAGCTTATATCCCCTGCAATAAAGAGAGATTAAGCCCTTAGGTTATAGCTAAAGGTAAGCGTAATAAATCTTATATAATAAAGGTAATATATATACTAATTAGTAGCTATAATATACCTAGAGCTTAGGTTAGTAAGAAAGTGTAAGAGTTATATATATATAAATATAATGTCTAGTCTTATTATAATTGCAATATAAAGCACTAATCCTACTATTTCTTAATAGCGTTTTACCTATTATTATATTACTTAACCTTTATTAGGAACTAGCTTAAAGAAAGAAAGTAGTGTTAATAGGTATAGGCTATTATTAAGGTTAAAGCACTTTATAGTTCTTTTAGCGTAGGCGTCTTAAAGGAGGTAAATCTTCCTATTTTTTTAATTGTAGACAATTTATATACCTAAGTAGTAATCTAGTAGGCTTTCCTTAATCTTAAACTTAGCTATAATGCTAGTAATAATTTTGTCTACCTCCTTCTTATAACTGCAGTAGAAGATAACTTTAAAGTTATTAACGTAGAACATAAGAATTACCTTCTTATTAGCTAATTAGTAAATACACTAGTCTTTATTATAAGTAACTATTATTAGATCTTTTAGAGCTCCTATAAAAGTTAGGAACTAGAGGATTAAAGCATTGCGTAGGCTATAAAGAGCATGTCTTAATTATGCGATTTTGCCTAGGATCTTATAACCCTCTAGAAGCTTAATAAATATCTTATAGTTATTATTAAGAACTAAGTTAAGAAATATATTTATAATATTAAATTACTTAATCTTAAGGTTAAATTAAGCTATAAGGGCTATCACAATCTAGAAAGCCTTTACTATAAGCGTAGAAGCGTAGGTGCTCTATAAAGGATCTAGTGTCTGCAAATCTCCCTATATATAGATATATACCTTATATCTGTTAAGTTATCTACCCTTATTAAATTTATATAAAAAGATCTATTTAAGGGGAAGGATGTCTAGAGAAGGATTATAGTTAATAACTTCCTATATACCTTTATCCTAGATCTTACTTATCTCTATGTCTATAGCTTTATAAAATAGGGCTTTAATCTTAGGAGGAAGCTTATTAAGGTCCTTCTAGTAGTTTAGTAGGTTAATAAGGTTATCCTTATAAGGCCTAAGATTCTTACTAGTTAAAGGGCGCTTAAGATAGTCCCTATAAATATCTCCTCTAACTACCTTATAAAGGGTCCTATATCCTAGGTTGATTTCTTCTTCTACCTTCTGCTAATTAGGCAAAAAGGTGCTAAATAGGCATACCTAGGAGTGTTTCTAGTATATAGTTATTTTATTAACCTAAAGAAGTATGTAGATATACCTACTATATATCTGTTTCTAGAGTTTTGTAATAGTGTAGTACACTTATTAGTTAGGACTTAACAGAACTATATTAATAGGTTATAACTAAGAACTGCTGTTAGCGTCTACCCTACTGTTAGCTAATAGGCTAGTTAGAGTAGTATCTGCAGTAAAATAAGATATACCTAGACTACTTTTGCTAGTAACTGTTAATAACCTAGTTATGTTTTTAGTAGGCTCTATCCTACCCCTAAGAATAGAAGCATTAGTTAGCGTTTTAGATACTACCCTTACTTATCCTATATACTTAATATCTTAAGTAAGACTTACTTAATCTCTAACTGTAGGTAACACTATAGTTAACATTAGAGACTGTATATTGTCTTTAGAAGTAATTATGCTAAGTAACCTAAGGAGATTGTCTAAGACTGTAATAGACTCTTTAATAACCTCTATTACTTTATAAGCTTCTAGGCCTTATATAGTGTCTTTCTTGTAAGCCTTGTTATAGAAAGAGCTCTTGTTAAACCTTACGTTATATATTATAATAACCTACTTAAGCGTAAGAACCTAGATCCTATATAGGTTATATATTTATAGCATATAACCTACTAGGTATCTAATATACCTATAGAGAAGTACCTTAAAATCCCTTTATCTTATGCCTTTCTCTTAGTCTTATTATAATAGGTATACCTTATACCTATATACATAGAGTCCTCCCTAGTATAGTTAAAGTGCCTTGTTAGGGGGTACTAGAGAGTCTGCCTGCTACTAGCAGAAATAACGTTAATACTATTTAAGCTCTATTTCTGTTAGAGACTCCTAGTTATTAGATTCTCTTAGGCTAATGTTATAAATATAGACTGCAGTAAATACTGCCTTATTATATAGCGCCTTAGGAAGACATACTGCAATACATATCTTAATAGACTTAACAATTATAAGATAGCCTGCCTGTTTAGTAGCACTAATAGGCTCCTTTATATATAGTAGTAGTGTTTTAATTTTAATTCTAACTAAGGAAGTCTATATCTTATAAGCCCTTATAACCTTAGGACTAAGGACTGCTGCCTTATTGTTATACTAGAACTTATAGATATTAAGACCTTTCTCCTTATATACCTAGGCCTTAATTATCTAGAGGGCTCTAAGCATAAGAGACTTAGTCTTATATATAAGTAGGTAGGTAATAATAAAGTCTAAATATTTATTATAGGCAATAAGGATCTACCTTATCCTAGATAGTAATTTAGGGAAGTTAAAGAGATCCTAGTAAATCCTATACTATAGGTATATTACCTTTAATTCTAATAGCCCTCTTAAGGTAATGTTTTCTATGTGTGTAGCACTGCAGTCTTTATACTTAATCTATAATAGGCCTCTAATATATACCCCCCTTACCTTCTAGACTAGGTTATAAAGTCCCTTAAGACCTAGGTAACCTAATCTAAGATACTAAAAGAGTATAGTATCCTCCCTCTTATATATGTTTTAATAAGATCTCCTCTATTTTCTATGCCTTATATATAAAGTAAATGCTAGAATACCTACTAGACTTTTAGGAAGTAGGTTCTTATATATATATAGATAGTTAGAAGTTAGTTTATATTAAATAAAGACTAAGTTATACTTCCTGTAAAGGTTTATAACTATATTACTGTTTTTAAGGTTACTATAGTATATTATATAGTTAAAACTATAGTACTAAAGACTGCTGTTAAGAAGGAGAGCCTTAGAGGCTATATTAGTATAAAAGCCCTCTACTAATGTAACGTTCTTAAGAGTAAGATCTTCTGTAGATAATCCCTATAGGCTATTAATAATACCCTTAATAATGTGTGTTCCCCTTCTGCTTACAGGAAGTAATAAAGTACTAACTTCTATAAAGTTATCTATACTAGACAGCTTATAGGATCTAGGTTCTAAGAGGCTCTTATTATTAATAAGGTAGACTGCACTATAGGTATCTATAACAGTACTCTTAGAAAGAGGATAAAAGCTAATAAAAGTACTAAAGATTATATGTTAACTCTCTAGAATAGGAAGGGGTTTAATAGTAAGTATAATAATGCTGCTAGGAAAGCCTAAGTCTTTAGCGTTTTTTAGAGGGTTTTAGTTTTAAGTTTAATTATTTAATTTAGGTAGTATAGGATAGAGGGAACTGTTAGGCTTAAGCTATTTCTATATAATAAGCTTTAGGTAGATAGATTTCTACTTACTAGTTATAACTTTATTTTAGATCTATTTCTTAATAACAAGAGGAAGCCTTAGAACCCTACAATCCCTAGTGCTTTTCCCTATAAGGGAAACCTAAAAGTAAAGGCAGTTATATAGGGGCTACCTATAGGTTTAACTATATAGGTACTTAACTAATAGTCTGTTATTAGTAGAAGCAGTTATAGAGGTAGAAGCTAAGGGTATATGCTTATTAGAGTAGCTAGTAAGTATTAAATAAGCTCTAGATTAAAATTAGCTTTTCCTAGATAGGTTATTATAAGTTATAATACTAAAGATTCTCTTAAGCTCTATAATAGAGAGTGTAGGTTATCTAAGCTTAAGGTTTTTAATAAGTGTTTTATATATATGTTCTCCCTAAGTTAGATTTAACTTAACTTAAACAGTATTTAAGAAGTCTTTTACTATAAGCTTACCTTAGACCTTAGGGATGTTATATATGTATACTTAAAGGTAGGTAGATTGCTAGTCCTTATACTAGTATGTAGGGTTAACTCCTCCCTTTACGCATTTAAGGACTTATTAATACTCCTCTCTAACAGTAGAGAGAGTGCTAAGGTTGTTAGGCGTAAGGTTTGCTTTAAGATAATAAAGGGTCCTCTAGACTATAGCTTCACTATTAGTGCTTACCTTAAGGTATATAGTTATAAAGAGAGTAATACTTATAGTCTTAGTTATCTAGTTAAGTATAGTATAGAGACTTTTAACTTGTTAAGTGTAGACTAGAGCTATTATACTATAAGTTTTAATAGTAATATTCTAATCCTCTAAGATATCTACTTATAAGATAATAGATCTAGTAGGCTCTATATATATAAAGGGAGGTTTCTTAGAGCTATTAGCAGGAATTAGGGCTACTTCCTATACCTCTTTGTCTTAGAGGTAGGATATAAGAGTACCCTTATGTTATATATCCTTAGCAGCTTAAGCTTTAGCTACTAAGAAGTTAATTATTAGGATCCCTTCCTTAGTGAGATTATTAGAAAGGATGTTAGGTAGGTTAGGGTTAACAAGCGCCTATATACCTAGTCCTTAACACTAAGATTTTAGTACTTAGAACTAGGTTAGCTAGTTATATTAGCTTATTAGCTTAACTATAGAAAAGAGATTAATAGGCTAGTTAGTTATATTAGTAGACAGTAGACTAATTAATAAGTACTCTAAAGGTAGTAGATAGTAAAGTATTATAGTGTAGTATATAATAGTAAGTAAAACTAGGCTTATAACTGTTATAAGTTAGAGCATACAGTAAGGCATAGAAGATTTAGGGTAAAAGATACTTATTCTACTATACTAATAAGTAATGAAACAAGGAGCAGTTAAATACATAATATCACGTGAATGAGCATGTGAGGGGACTGAATCAATGAGCTGAAATAACCATGGATTTCCTTGTGACATTCCTCGCATGGACTGTACCAGTCGCTGCAACGGCAGGGAACATCACGCACCGTCACATGGCTCGTCCTACCCCTCTTGTTCAGCGTCATCTTGCTCCGTTATTACATTCTCCGGCGGCGAGGAAATGAGCCTCCAAGTCTGCCCGGCCTCATTCCGTACGTCTCAAACACGTACCAGTACATCACCGACAACGGCCGATTCCTCGAGAGGGCCAGCGAAGCGCTCAAGAGGAGCAGCATCGTCAAGTTCAACCTCGGCGCCGATACCGTCTACCTGGTCGCCGGCACTCACACCGTCCAGAAGCTCTTCCGAAACAGCGCCACCAACAGCCTCAGCTCCGACAAGTTCGTCATCATGGTCAACGAGCGAGTTCAGGACATGACGAGAGAGGACGTCGCGAAGCTGCAGAACGATCGATCGGGCCGCCTTAGCGTTCCGGCACCGGGAACGGAGGCCGTGCCCGAGCACGAACGGTACTGGGTCGGGCTGCATCACCTCTTCCACCAGAACCTGTTCCGAGCAGAGGCGACCGCTCGTCTGGCCAAGTCGTTCATCGCCTTCTTCGGACAGAAACTCGACCAGCAGCCGCTCGGGGCGTGGGAGACGGTGCACTTGTTCAAGTACCTCAAGAAGGACATGGCCGAGGCTGCCACGGTCTCTCTCGCGGGACGTAAGCTCGTGGAGGACCACCCGGGATTCGTGGACACCCTCTGGGAGTTCGACACCATTGCGATGCAGCTCATGTACGGCCTGCCGTCGTGGTATAACCCCAGGCCGAGGCAGGTTCAGCAAAAGGCGCTGGCGATGATGAAGGAGTTCCTCGCAGACGCCTGGGCGGAGTTCGACTGGGATGGCCCGGACGCCGACGCCGACTGGGAACCGACCTTTGGCTCGAGGCTTCAACGCGAGCACTCAAAGTACTGGAAGGACAAGGGGTTCTCGATGCAGACGCGGGCCGGCATGTACATTGGAAGCATCTCTGGGTCAGTACTCACTCAGTAGACAAGCTGATATGGGAAGGGGCTTGGAACCAGCAGCCGTTCTCTCTCGCGTGGCTTTGCTTTTCCCAACTGACACAACTCTCAGGATCAACTCGAACTCCGTCCCGCAAACCGCATGGGCCGTCATGGAGGTCGTCAAGGACGCGGCGCTCCTCAAGAGGGTCAGGGAAGAGGTACAGGAAGCACTCGTCAGGGACCCCGACAAAGACGGGCCCACGTTCGACGTGCCGAAACTCGTAACTCTGCCGTTGCTGCAGTCGATTTACGCCGAGACCTTGCGGATGCATGTCTCCATCAACATCACGCGCGAGGTGCTGGAGCCTATGGAGCTCGATGGGTACCTACTGAGGAAGGGGTCTCTGGTGCAGGCGCCGACGCAGATCGGGCATCTCGACGAAGCCGTCTGGGGGGTTGAGGGCCACCCGGCGTCCGAGTTCTGGGCAGAGCGTCACGTCAGATACGTCGAGAAGGAAGACGAGACGACGGGTCTTGTGCGCAACGTGGGGGAGTTCACCATGGCCGGACGGCCCAGCGATTTCTTTCCATACGGTACGTCCCATTTTTCATCGAACGAATACGAGAACAAGACTGATGATTCTGTGGTTTCCTCAGGAGGTGGCGTTTCCATGTGTCCAGGTCGAAACTTTGCCAAGCAGGAGATCATGTTGGCTGTCGCCATGATCGTGTCCCGGTTCGATATCGAGTTTGAGGACTGGGTTCTACCTGACGGGTCGCAATCGGACCGCCGTCCGCCCATGAACGACAAGGCCTATGTCGGGGCTGGAGCAGTCCCTCCAGACCGAGACGCAAGGTTGCGATGGAGGAGGCTCTGGTGAGGGGAGGGGGGGTGTAAGTCCAAGCAGTCTTTGGCGCCTCGAATGCCAAAGAGGCTGGCACCGCACAAGGTCAACACGAGGGATAGCTTTGTCTCATGTTTGATGTATTCTGGAAAACTAGTCTTTTTGACCATTGAGAACATTCTTGTTACATATCGCTAGCAATGAGAGGTGTTGCAAGACAACTTTTGGTCAACTTTGGTTTGAAGTTACTAGTATCATTATGTCATGATCGTTATGACTAGACTACACAACGTTGGTATATAATTACACAACCGGTTCGCTTTCCAAACCCAACCCCCTTTTAACCCATGCGGTAGACGGCGTCCTTCTTGAAGTACCTGCTGATGTCGTTGTCCTCGCCGCAGCGGGCGCAGGTATGGAAGACCTTGGCTCCTTCGTGTCCTGGGCCATAGTGGTCAGGGCCCATACTGCTGCTGGATCCCAGGCCGGTGGTGCCGGGGACGGGATCGACATTGGAAGGGTGCGTACCTTGGTTGAAGGGGGGAGACCCGCTGCGCCCGCCGTAGTGACCGCCCTTGCCGCCGGCGACGTTGCTGCGGACACCCGAGGAGGGGGTGGTGGTGGTGGCGGTGGTGGTGGAGGACTCGTTGTTGTAGGGGTCGAGCATGCTCGTCTTGGGCACGCCGGGCTCGTTGCCGCTGAGGCTGGAGCGCGAGTAGTCGTCGACACCGCCGCGCGAGCCGGAGATGCCGCCGTGAGACCCGGGCGTGTTGTTGTGGCCGCCGATGCCGGAGTTGGAGTTGGAGTTGTGGCCACCAACAACACCAGAGTGGTTACCTGTGAGACCGGAGGCGGAGGAGTTCAGGCCGCCAGCACCAGAACTGCCCGAGCCGTAGCCGGCCTCGTGCATGTCGTCGCGGTGGTGCTTGTGAGCAGCCTGGCCGGCAGCCACGGCGGCACCGGCGCCGACGCCGGCGCCGATGCCCGCACCAGCGGCGCCGTGGCCGGAACGGTCACGGCCCATGTCTCTGTCCCTCATGCGGGTGTCGTAGGGGTCGGATGTGCTACCGCCGGCCAGAGCTGCTTGCGGGTTGTGGGCGGCGCTGTGGACGCCGCTGTACGGGTCGCTGCCGGCACCGCCAACGCCGGCGCTGCCGGTCTGGTGGGGGTGGGTAAAGTCCCGTCCCTCCATGGCGCGGTCGACGCTGGAGGCCGGGTCGTGGTGGTGGGTGGCGGCGGCGTTGTAAGTGCCACCGCCGACGGCCTGGGGACCGCCCCGGCCGATGCCGGACTCGTTCGGGCGCAGAGGCAGGTCCTTGTTGAGGCTGCCGTGGGTGCCGGTGACGGGCTGGCCATCGCGGCCGACATCGCCCCAGTACGGCTCCTGGGTGTTGCGAAGGTTGTCCCCGGGGTAGGGTCTGTTGTGGCCGACGTCGACGCCGGAGTCGGTGGTACGGTGGGTGCCGGGAGCGCCGCGGTGGTCGCGGTCGGAGTCGACGCGGGGATCGATCTTGTTGGCCGCACGTCCAGAATGGGGGCCGTGAACACCATCGGGGTCATCGTATCCGGTTGTGTGGTTGCCAGCAATTCCGCTGGTAGCTCCACCATGGGGGTTGCTGGAAAGACCTCCGGTGTGGCCGGTGCCGATGCCGGTGCCGTAGTTGTTGCTACCGGTCAAGCCGGAGCCAGGAGCTCCCCGGTGGTCGCGGTCAGAGTCCACACGCGGGTCAACCTTGTTGGCTGCGCGACCGCCGTGAGGGCCGTGGACGCCGTCGGGGTCATCATACCCGGTGGCGGCGGCGTTGCTCGAATAGGGGTTGTTGCTGCCAGTCACACCGGAGCCCATGGTCGTGCCGTGAGTGCCGTGAGTGCCGTGAGTACCGCGGGTGCCGTGGGTAGCGTTGTTGCCGGTCAGACCGGAGCCGGGAGCACCGCGGTGGTCGCGGTCAGAGTCCACACGCGGGTCAACCTTGTTGGCGGCACGACCGCCGTGGGGGCCGTGGACGCCATCGGGGTCATCATACCCGGTGGCAACGTTGCTCGAGTAGGCGCTGTTACCAGTCAAGCCTGAGCCCGTAGTCGTGTTGTGGGTCCCGTGGGTGTTGTTGCTACCAGTCAAGCCAGAGCCCGGCATCGTTCCGTGGGTTCCATGAGTGCCATGAGTGGTGTTGCCACCAGCCAAGCCAGAGCCAGGGGCGCCACGGTGGTCGCGGTCCGAGTCGACGCGGGGATCGGCCTTGTTCAGGGTTTTCTTTCCGTGGGGTCCGTGGACGCCATCAGGATCGTCGTAGCCCGTTGTGGTGTTGCTGGAGGTGGTGTGAGGGCCGGAGTGAGTGCCGGTATGCGTGCCGGAGGTACGGCTGGTACCTGTGGTGCCTCCGGAGTAGCCTCCGGTGGTGTGGGTGCCCGTGCCGGTGGTGCCCGTAGTACCGGTGGTGTTGTGCTTGGTGTTTGCGGAGGTGGTTGAGTCCGAAGGGAATGCTCCGGGGGGTTGCTCACCCTCATACTGATTCGGGTGGTCGTCGCCGTGGAGGGCGTTCTTGATCTTTGTTCCCAAACCCATGATGATTATTGTCCGTTTGTGATGACGATGTACGTTGGTTTGTTTTGTGTCTTGGGAGAAATGGGGTATAAAACGGTAGTTTTAGTTGTGCGTTTATGTGTGTTTCTTGCTGGGTGGGAGGGGGTATCAAAGTAGTTTAGGTGTTTGCTGTGTTGTTATCTGATTGATTCTTCTCCCCGATGAAGTGAGGAATCCAGAGCATCAAATACCCTTTGCTCGATTGCCCTTCTGACGCAGCTTTCAAACGTGATGTCACATTGTCCAAGCTGGCTCTGGCGGAGTCTGGTGTCCAAACCAACTTGTCTCCCCCCGGCTAGCCCGTGCTTGTTCGATAACCAAATCTGAGCTGTTAATCATGAGCTCATGTGGAGTGCCGGTTGGCGGACAATCAACTCCCAAGACTTGGAGACGGCACCTTTCATGACGGCGAGGGAGGGATTCATGACGTGAATTGCGGGGATGCGTGAGAGAGAGAGAGGGAGAGGGAGCAACATCCGCTCCCACAGCACAGCAAGAAGCTTGTCTACGGTCTTGGACGCGCTCCGGCACTCAGATCCGACCCTTGGGAAATGGAAAACAGGGAAAACCCCGTCCTCTCCACCGCTGGGGATACCCGTCCATTGGCAGTCGTCATTACAGGGTACAGGTACATACAGAGGGGGCGCCGAGAGAAGCACCCGCCACACGGTTACGTTGCCCTCTTTCCCCTCCCCGGGATATAATACTGGAGAATAATTACAGGCTTGGCTGGCGACGGATGCGCCACTGCGGCTCTCCGTCTTGCCTCTCATCTGTGGCGTTGTCCACTCAGTCGTGGGTATGTACCATCGTATGTATGTAATTACGGATACCTATCTGTGCATTGTGGATTACCTATGGGTGCCCCTTGATGAAAATGGCATCGATCATCTGGCTCCAGGGGCTATTATCAACGATCGAGGTCTGGCCATTGGCAGTATGTGAGTGGTTATTGCCCACAAGGCCCCCGAAAGCCGGCGGGATAAGAATAGCATCCCTCCCCGGCAACCGTACTTGTGCAGATGCAAGTCACACACATATCACAATAATGACGCGGTTGTACAACCAACTGCTTTGTAGGTAATTATGTAGTTCAGGCAGCCAACCACCTACCTACCTACCCTATCTACCCTACCTAGGTAAGTAGTGTACCCAAAGCAATGGAACTACATCATCAGGGCGTCAATAAGAATATTGGGGCCATCTCGACCTGGTTCCAGCACGACATTCTCGCCAACAAGAACCGCAGTTGTCTCAGTGCTCAATGCCGTGTTGTTTCCGATGCTACATACCAACTCTTGACGGTAACTTATCCTAGCGGCCATTAATTGGAAACAACCCTGTTTCCGGCCAGACATGAGGCCCAGGCTTCCCCGTCCACACAAGCAACTTTACATACACTAATATATCCAGACGCTTGAGGGCTGAGTTGTAGGTGTATTGCGCGTCTCATTCCGCAGCTTGGCTTTCCAGAAATGAAGCAATGAATAAGCATCATGTACACAAACACCGCCAATTCATCTTTGATACTACTCCAAAATTATCCGGTGACCGACCCCTTGACACTTTGGAAAGCTGCCCCTAACCGCCTCTTCTCGCAGCCGACATCCCCCCCCCCCCCAAGGGTCAGCCAGGCCCGTATTATGAGATGATGATTAACACAAGCGTCTGGATAATGGAGACCAACGTCAAAGATCTACTTAGCTAGTAGGCAAATTGCATCACAATTTTGTATCTAGGCCAGGAGAACTGCTTGTATCTGAACAAGGAGTAAATCATGTAATTACAAGAGAAGGTGTCAAAAATGCTTGATTGCCCCTCGTAGTTTGTTGTCGACAAACTCCCTCCTTCTACACTAAATGGATACAACGGCCAAGCAAGGATCCCTAGCCTACCTGTCAACCTCTTTTCCAATTCATTTGCGTATTCGACTACACATTATGACTCTGCCGTTTTTCTCAGACATCATCGCTCAGAGAACATTGGTTCTCTTGAATAAATAAAAAGAGTGAATTGAGATGAAGCCATAGTAAATAGCAGGCCGTGGCAATATCTTTTTCAACTATTGGGTGTAAGGCCCTAGAACGGCGTTGTGAACTGGTGATTGCAATCATATTCATGATCGTATCGCTTGGTTCGAACCGCCAGACACCATAATTATCCAGCATTGCATTACGTCAGTATTTATACCTGTTGTTGTTTGTCCGGCCTTGGCGCCATTTGGCTGCTTACTATGACTGTTTCCAGGCCACGTTTTTAAGAAAATCCACCAATGGTACAGAAGTAAGTTTACAAGGTGCTGAGCGAGGGTGAGGCGCGTTACCGAACATTCCGAGATGCTCAACATGCACCCCACAGTGGTGGTGTAGTAGTCACGGGGACGGACGTGGCAGCTCTCATCGTTGCTGCATTTTGCTGTGCAGAAATTGATGCGCACCAGTCCAGTAGGTAATCAGCAAGGTCCGCGGTCCAAATCAGGCTCTCTACTGTGCCTCTCGACAGTAAGACGGACAGAGTGTGTGGGCGGGACCAGCATGCCCAGAGCTCTTGCGGACGAGCAGCTCGGGACTGTCTGGTCTCTGATCGAGGAGGGTCAAAAGTATCGAAAACGTCGGGAGTAATCCGGAGGACCCAGTCGATCTGTTAAGGACTGACGACGATGCCGTTTTCGAGTTCGATGAGGTGGTAGTTGCGGTTCCTTTGGGATGTTTGAAGAGGGAACACATTGCCTTCGACGTTCGTCCCTCCGCTGCCTCGGCGACTACAAACGGCCGTCGGGAACGCTTCCTACAGCAGCCTGGAGAAGGTCTACATCACCTTCCCAGTCGCCTTTTGGGATCACGTCCAGGCGCCCAGCAGTGTACCGGATCCAGACCAATGTTCCACTGTCGAGGGGAGTGAGAGTGTCAGTGAGACACAGAGAGAGAAGAGTCAGAAGACGGACACTTCCCCCAGCTTCTTCCACTTCCTACGCCCAGAGTGTTATGTACCAGAGAAGCAGCAGAGCTGGTCGGTCGAACTGGTCCCGTTGTCGTCGCCCAGCCGTGTTCGGGTCCCCCGCGAAGCCGACGGTTGAAGGTTCTCGTCTACACGCACGACCCCTGCGCGGCGTACGTGTCGTCGCTCATCCGGGACCTCGACACCCTGCCGGCCCCGAGTACTGATACATAGGAATCACATTACAAGGCTCGTCAAAGTTACTTTTTAACTATATAGGACAGGTGCCTATTGGAGCGGAGAGTCGGCGGCATCGCGCATCCTGGCTGCCAACGGCATGCTGCATCCTCTGAGCGGAGCGGGCGCTACACCGCATCGGATGAGACCAGCTCGATGAGATTGCTGTCTTGACAACGTGTGTTCCGATGATACCAGCTGGTCTGGTTGCCGTCTCTGCCAGAGTACACTGTGAAACGTCCATGTCGATTTGCCGGATGGGATGTGAGATGTATCTTAATCATCATGGACGGCGAGGATTTCAAAAAGGCACATTCATGTGATTTGGCCCACATATCTAGTTAATCATCCCGTTGCCTTGTCTTACAACTCCTAGTGTTGATCCCTTTTCTCCTGCTAGCCTCACTCACGACTCGTGAAGCTAATATCAAACGCCCCAGAAGTCCCAGTCTAACTATGGGCTGAATAGCCCCCCCTGTTCGTTCAACCCCCCTTTCTTTTTTTCTTTGAGTAGGTATCCGTACGGATACAGATAACTGGTTACCCAATTCAAGCTCGTCCAGGTAATCAACTGTGACCAACGACGATGACGCCGGCACTATTGCTCTTGGGACCCAGGGGAGGCGTGTCTCTGCAGCTGGAGTCCGAGCCGGTGGCGCCGGCCTCACCGCACATGCGACGCCAGTCGCAGTTGCCGAGGCCAAAGGGATGCCAGTACTTCCCGCGTCGTTCGCCGTCCTTTCCGATGTATTTACACTCTTTGGCCCCGTCCGACCAGCCGTTCGCGTCAATCATCTGCGTGTTCTCGGCGGTGTAGCGGTTGCAGACCGTCTGCGTCGCCGCGTCGTTGGGTCTGCCGTCGCTGTTGTAGCAGTGACAGTGGATGTAGCCGTCGCAGGCGAGAGAGGTTGTGACGAGGGCGGAGAGCACCCAGGTGCTGGCGGCGGCGAAGGACGGGAGCTGCATCTTAATCTTATTCTTGGGGTGGAACGATGTTCGAATGAAAAGACGACTGGGCGTTGCGAGCTGTCTACAAAGAATGATTAAGCTGATAATTACAAAAGAGAACAGGCTGAATCTGTGTGGCATCAAAGACAAAGGATTACACCTTTTATAATGTCGGCCTCCTACAGTTGGATCATCTCATTGTGACAGTCGTCAGTACGGCCTTTGCTGCCTCCAGCACTGTCGTCAAGGTCAAACACCCCGAATGAGGTAGAGATCCTCTCTCCAGGGCAGGGCGTTCCAAATGAGATACTACAAATACGAAAGCAGTGTTCGAGCTTGGTGGTGCTTCTGGCGATCGCCTCATACGACTCTGTTTCGGAACCGAACAAGTTACAAGGCCGGGATGAGCCTGCTACAAGGGCCCGCTAATTACAAGAATACGGTAATACGGTGTTCGATAGTCTTGACGATCACTTTTCGATAATGCTTGTGTTCTTGCCGCTTATCCGGGCGTCGTCCTGCACCAACCGGAGCTACAGAGTCTGATGAGAGTCATACTGACATGAGTCGTTTACAAAAGTCTCAGCGAGAAGAAGACGCCGGACATTGTGCATTTATAGGTAGTAATAGTACTCTGTATATGATGGAGAGTAAACCAATAAGTCAAGTTCTAGATGAATGGCATTTTACACCGAATTGCTGGCTTGTGTCTAAGGTCTTGACATGGCGCGTCTAAATACTATTACAAGCACATCTACCGTGCTGGGAACAGCCCAGAAGAGAGACTGAACGCCTACTTGTTTACAACATTTCAGATATCTAAGTTGTTTACATGTCTCAAGCGGGCTGGACTGGGGACCTATTACCCACCCAGAAACTCGAATGCCGCTCTTCTCTTCCTCTCACCCCCAAATCGATGGCATATTTGTTACACTGCATAAATGAGAAACTACCTTTAGGTAGTGTGATGAGGTAAGCATATTGTACATATCCGTACTTCTCCTCGATTCCAGCCCCTCTCACTGACGACCGGCCAGTGGATTCATTAATTGATTAATTACTCTCTCCTCCATCACACCAGGCCACGACACCCAGGCCCCCGTCAACACCTCAACAAGGCGACTGACAGTTCCTGCTTGTTCATAACGCTCTCGGGCCTCTCAGGCAACAATCTTGACGGGAAATACGGTATACCAGTCTCCACATAAGTCAGGATGGCAGCTTTCCAAGGCGCCCTCATCCACTCGCTTGGTCCCAATCAAGTCGAGATCCTCGAGAATGCGGGCCTCGTCATCGGAGAGGACGGGCTCATCTCCGAGTTCCATCGCGACATCTCGGCCGAAGAGCTGTCAAAGAAGCTGCCAAACAGCGTCCGCCTTCAAAAGGTCGAAAAGGGCCAGTTTCTGTCGCCGGGCTTCGTCGACACGCATAACCACGCACCCCAGTGGGCGATGCGCTCCCTCGGCCAAGGCCTTCACATCCTCGACTGGCTCGAACAAGTCACGTTCCCGCACGAGGCGCGGTTCTCGGATCCCGCGTACGCCGCCAAGGTCTACGAAAGCTGCGTCCGAGGGTTCCTCAAGCAGGGCATCACGACCGCCTCGTATTACGCATCGAAACATGCCGAGGCGACGCGGATCCTGGCGGATACATGCCAGAGACTGCACCAGAGGGCTTTCGTCGGCAAGTGCAACATGGACCGCAACGCGCCGAGCTACCTCGGCGACGATTCCGCCGAATCGTCGCTGAGGGAAACGGTCGAGTGTGTGGAGCACATCCGCCGGATCGACCCGACCGGAAAGCTGGTTCGGCCCGTCCTGACGCCGCGCTTCGCCATCTGTTGCACGCCGGACCTGCTGGCGGGACTGGGCAAGATGGCGGACGAGGACCCCGGGCTGGCCATCCAGACGCACTTCAACGAGGCCGAGCAGGAGATCAACGCGACGCGCGAGCTGTTCCCGCAGTTCTCGAGCGAGGCGGACCTGTATCGCCACTACGGCCTCCTCAACGAGCGATCGATCCTGGCGCATTGCACTTTCATGACCGACTACGATATGGACAGGGTTCGCGAGTACGGCTGCGGCGTCGCGCACTGCCCGATATCCAACATGACCGTCGGCGGAGGCTTCATGGCGGCCCCGATCCGCCGGTTTCTCGACAGGGGCATCAAGGTCGGCCTCGGCACCGACAGCGGGGGCGGCTTCTCCTCGAGCATGCTCGACAGCATCCGCCAGGCCGTCATCGCCTCCAACGCCCGCGAGGTCATGTCGGGCGGCAAGGACAAGGCCCTGTCCCTGGACGAGGCGTTCTACCTGTCGACACTGGGCGGTGCCGGTGTATGTGGCCTCGAGGACACGATTGGCAACTTTGCCGTGGGCAAGGAATTCGACGCCATCTGGGTGACCTGTCCGCTGGACGAGACGTCGGGCGTCATGACCGCGAGAGAGGAGACGGACGGTGTGAGAACGCTCTTTGAGAAGTTTCTGATGACTGGGGATGACCGCAACATTGCTCGCGTCTACGTGCAAGGCAAGCTCGTCAAGGATTGCCCACTGACTGCGTAATTTACACGAGGAAAACTGGTCAATGTACGAAGCTTGCTTCCATCATCTCAAAGACAAGTTGTCGAGAATGCCTTGGCTGATCTGACTTGTTGGAGTTGTATTTAAAAACCACTGGAAACGTCGTCGTCGACCTGACCTTCTAAAGCAGGGCAAGCAAGTCATTGAACCATCCAACCCCCGGCGTGCACCACTGCAAACATTGCCCCCAAGCAGGGCAAGGCTTGATTGAGGCTCAGCAACCAGCGAGGGGGACGGACGATGGCCGAAGTTGACGATATTACTACTCTGCACAGTCACGTCGATTTGCGGAATGTCTGCGCTGATCTCTGTTTCCTTGAGTCGTGACACAAAAGATACGATATTTGTCACAAGGAAACCCTCGGTGCTTTAGGCTTACTGAATCAGGCCTCTCACGTGCCTATTCACATACCATACTGTATTGAACTGCGTCTCTTTTCTTTACTTATTATTTCTATAGAATAAGCAGCTTTCCCCTATATTCTTCTATACCTTACTGTGTGCTCTAACTTGTGACAGTTATGAACCTAGCTTTACCTATTTATGTTACAGTAGTTCTACGTATAGCAGCTTAGGCTTTCTGATATCTTAAGCATTATAGGTTTAATCCCTATCCTTAGCCTCTAGACGTTTACCACCAGTGGTCCGTGGCCTAGTCACCTAGACTTCAGCGACATGTACTTAAGTAATTAGAAGGTTTAGAGCGTTAGTTCCACACTGCAGCATACAGTGTAAAACTTAAGGGGGTGTCACAAGATATAAGGTGTTGGTTATTGCCTACAACTAACGGCGTCGTTTTGTTGTGACAATATTAATAACATTCCCGCGTTTTCTGTCACGAAGAGGTTTTTTTATTATTATTTCTGCAGACTGCTGGTTTTGGATAGTTTCCCTACGATGTAATTGAATCAGAGCGGGACAAAATCTGTCCCAAGGACCCCCTGGCAGCTGCTGCTTCAACGTTTTAGCGCCTTTCGGATTAGAACATCGGTAGTCAGGGATGATCCCAGGCAGGCCTCAGTTAGAATATACGATGTTAATTACTGACACCATGGAGTTCTAGTCTCGTCCGCGGAACTCGCAGAACTTTGGATGAACCCATTTTCTTCGGCAGACCGAGAAGCTTTTGTAATGAATCAAGAATCGTGAGGAACTAAGTTTAGATTCCAAACAGACTTCCTTTCGTAGTAACCGACTTTCTGAATGACGGACTTTCCCAGTCCCCTCTTTTTCTTTTTCTTTTTCTTTTTCTTTTTTCCCTTTTTTCCTTTCCTGTGATGACTATAATTGGGTACTGTAGTGTCTCCATGTCGTCGTTCCATGGATGTGCCATGGAAAACAAATAGGCTCTAGAACTATTATCAGCCAACATAAGTACGTGTATTACCGCTTTGTTCCCTCGAAACCCTCCTCCGCTCTACGTTTAGTCGTTTACTGATCCATCTGCATAATGTAGTGGCTTAATTATCTATCAGTACCATCCTTGACCTAGGCACGCTGTCATTATATTACACACAACACACAACTCGTAATTACAGATGTGTAAGCATTGCACACACAATCCAGCCCGCTTCTTTTCTCCATCTCAGTCCCGCCTTCACGCCTTCCCACAAAACAGACAAGTCGAGCCCAGCTCCGATCTCTCCACTTGCGCGAGGCTTAGGGCTGAGGTTCTATGGGGCAATGCCCACCTGTCCGAGCTCGCCCGTGTCGTTCCATCACATCGTCCATGGGGAGTTTGGCCTTGCAATCGCTTTCTGACGATCCACCTTGACAGGCTCCCGCTCAGCTCTCTAGACTTCAGGGCGCGAAAGGGGCCGAGCCAAAAAAAGGCCCATGGGATGAACCTCTTTGGGGGTGGCAGAGGTTCTGCCTCCGTTCGGATACATAGTATCATGTATGCACAGTTGATCGTACTCATAGGAGGCAGATGTGATGTGTAAAGTAAGACGAGTAGGGGTTAGCCCAATCTGTGCTGTGTGCTCTGTGCTCTGTGTTCTGGGCTGACCCTTGACCTCCTCGTCCCTATTAAGACACATCGGCCAAGCCGAAGAAATATTGTGAGTTCAAATAAATAATTACCATAATACCCATTGGTTGAGCTCCGTTGCCATCTTCCAGCCCTTCTCCTGACCCTGGTCTGCTGCGATGTAATTGTCTGTAGGAAGTGGGCTGCTGTAATGCTGTTTTTTTTTCCTTCTTTTTTTTCCTTCTTTTTTTTCCTTCTTTTTTTTCTTCCTCATCTTTTCTTCATCTATTTTTTTTGGTCTCGTGAAGATCTAGACATCTTCGCCAACGTCCAGTCCAAGCTAACCGCCCCCATCACCTGCTCCGCCGTGGAGCGCGGGATATCGTCGTTGACTCGTTGTCCCAGTCC
>PJEX01000189.1:73823-86847 GCA_005350895.1 Colletotrichum tanaceti
CCCCCCCCCCCCCCCCACTCGACTCCATTGATATCCCACAAAAGAATCCACTCTGCCACGATGAAGTTCACTCTTTCCGCTCTCCTAGTCTTCCAGGCCCTAGCCGGCTTCAGTCTGTCAGCCGCCTTGTCTAGCCGGGCGGCGTCCGGCTTGCAGCCCGGCCAGGGTATCCTCCGTCCCGCCTACAAACGGATGAACTCCATGTCTTCTGTGCCTCTCGGGCCCGCCAAGTTCACCCCGAAGACCAGCGTCACACTCCGCTATGAGGGAGTCGGCGGCGCCAGTGCTCAGGTCCGAGCCAGGATGAAGCGGCCGGCCATCCTGCTTGAGACCATCGACGCCATCTCGGAGGTGCACTGCTCGGACGCGGGCGTCGTCATCAGTTTCAGCGCGGCCGACGACTACAAGACCTGCTTGGACGCCTGGCGGGCCAAGAACTTCATTATAGTCACGAACCACGCCAACGGCTGCGACGACGCGGACGAGCGCGGCATCTTCGTCGTCAAGGGGCTCGCCCGGGACGACGACACCCTCACTCTCGTGGCCGACGCCACCAGGGCTGAGCTCCGCGACCACATGGAAGAGGCCATCATCGACTTTGAGCACCCCGGCACTGCCGCCGTCACGAAGCGTAGCATCTCCGGCCGCAGCCGCAGCCAGACTGCCGACCTCTCGGGCTCGACCTTGATCAGTACCGAGGCTCTGAGCATCGTCGCCAGGGCCGCCAAGCTGGAGAGCGCCGTCAGCCTGGCGGGCCACGCGCACTACGACCTGCTGCGCTTCGAGCTCGTCGAGTTCTACGTCGACCTGGACTACTCGGCGGCCCTGCACCTCAACGTCTCCACCGCCGTCAAGTCCCACGCCAACACGGGGCTGTACAGTTACAGCCCCCTGACCCTTTCCATCTCGGCCCTCCGGATCCCCGGCATCCTCGACGTCGGCCCCAGCGTCGGGTTCGCGCTCGGCGTCGAGTTCGCCACGACCGGGGCCGTCAAGGCGTCCGTCGACTTCGTCAGCTCCATCCGCGGCGCCAACGTCCACCTCGACTTCCTCGACGGCAACAAGACCTCGGCGACGGGCTGGAGGCCCGAGACGTCGGTCGACGCCGAGATCGACGCCAAGGTCCAGCTCCAGCTGAACCCTTACGCCGTGCTGTCCGTCGGCGTCGACGTCAACCTGCTCAACGGCATGATCGACGTGTCCGCGGGCGTCAAGGCCAAGCCCTCGCTCGTCAACGCCTTCGCCGTCGACCTCAAATTTTCCTACGTCAGCGAGACCGGCGTCACCTTGGCCAAGCCCGCGCCGGATCAGTGCACCAACGGCGCCTGGTTCGCCAGCACGTTCCACTTTGTCCTCATGGCGTTCGCCACGCAGTTCTACCGGAAGACTCTGCTGACGTTTAACCATCCCATCTACAAGTCCCAGTGCTGGAACCTCTTTCCTCCCGCCGAGGACGAGGATGTGCAGGTAACGGATGGCGGAGACGGAGAAACCGACCAACTGCCAGGCGCGGTTCTTGCGTAGATGGCGTAGATGAAGAAACAGTTTCTAGCAAAACATGATACCACGAAATTTGGAAGAATTGCAAATTCGTCAATTACGCAACTGTGCTTCACTCTACCAGGTCACGCTGAACAATGAATGAGTGATGATTACGGAATACAGAGTTGACCCGCTGATCTTATCCAACACCATTTCTCCATGAATACTCCATTTTGCGAGACCTGCGCTCAAGGTCTTCTTAATTACTACTGCCTTTTCATGCTTGAACTCTCCTTCATATCCTCGGCAGACCAATCTCGACGGAAATGTGCTGTGTTTCAAGCCAGCCCGAGTGAACAAACAGCTGGGACGAGCTGGAGGGGCCCACACACTGTGAAGCTTGGTATTAGAATCAAGCTTGGATATATCGTCCAATGTTGTCTGAACCTTAACAATCGCTTCTAGTATCTTACCACGTTTATTAGTAAGTTAATCCTGCTATTTCCATCCCAAGGGAAGAAACGTGGATATGGGCATGCTCTTCATCCGATGTGGGCAATAGGTGAAAGTAGGTTAATCATGCAGAGTGACTGCGATGGGGCCGGTGATGCATGACACGACTTCAAGGGTCACTATGCCACGACGAAGGAGGACGGCACGGCAAAGTTGCATTTCTTCCCTGATCCTTATTTTTTCTAATCAGCCATCCAAGTGGTTTGTCGAACCAACTTCCCAGCTGAGCCCATAACAGTCAGTCGCCCGACCTCGGATTCGAGAATAGATGATTCGCGGTGGAGTGTTGAGTAGTCAACATGGGAAGAAAGCCGCAGTCCGCTTTTGCAATGTTTTAATTACATCCGTTTTTTCAGCAGGTCCATGCCGAAAAGGCCTGGTTATGGAAAACATCCATGGTGACGCGTTCCGGGCATGACAAGTCGATGTATTATATAGAGGGGAGGAAGGTCTGCAGCCGCACTCCAAAGGATTTCTTTCTGCATGATCCTCTTCAGTTCACGTCAGAGGTGCCGAGTTCCCAATTTCCCAAGCACCAGCCAACCATCAGCCATGGCTTCTGTTAGACAGATCGTGGCCTTTCTAACCCTTGTACTCCCGGCGCTCTCGGGTCCTTTATCAAAGAATGCCGACAAGCCCGAGTCGATACGCAACAAATACATCGTCCGCGTTGCTCCGGGCACCGTCGAGACTGAATTCGAAAGCCACCTGAGCTGGGTCGCCACGGTGACATCACGCAAGCGAGGTCCGATACGCGAGCGCTCCACGGGCATCGAGAAAAAGTTCAACATTGGTGATTTCAAGGCCTATTCGGGAGAGTTTGACGCGGAGACTATCGCGAAAATCAAAAAGGACGGACACGTACGTTGGTTACCAGTCGTTGACTCTTTGTCCACCTTGCCCCCCTCCCCTAAAGACTTGTGACTACGGTGTACTTATGGACAAGCACTGATCCGATTGAGACAATCCAGGTTGTTGCGGTCGAGCCGGACCAGGTTGTCAAAGTCACAGCTCTGACGAGACAACCCGCCGCCCCATGGGGCGTGGCCAGTCTCTCATCAAAGACGCCACTGAGAGATGGCGGCAGGAGTACCAGCACGTATGTCTACAACAGCCAGGCCGGGCAGGGGACTTTCGCCTACGTCCTCGACTCCGGAGTCACCACTGCGCACGCCCAGTTCCAGGGCCGCGGGGTCAAGGGCTACAACGCGTGGCCGGCGTACGCTTTCGAGGACGAGTTCGGCCACGGCACCCACGTGGCCGGCATCATCGGCGCGGCCAAGTACGGCGTCGCCAAGAAGTCCACCGTCGTCGACGTCAAAATCGTGCGCGGCCTTGTAAGTCGGCTGTGTGTGTGTGTGTGTGTGTGAAAAGAGAGCACCGGCTCTTGTGGGGGTTGGGTGCTTCAAGCTCCTTGTCGCTGATCTTGATATTGAACTTTTGGGGAAAACTGTAGGGATACTCCACGGTTGCCCACTGCTTGGACGGCTACAACTGGGCCGTCAACAACATCACCAACACGCCGGGTCGTGTTGCTAAATCAGTCATCAACATGAGCGTGGGTGCGTGTTGTTCTTTGCATACCCAGTGTTGATAACACCACCATATCCCCCCTAGTGATCCCGGACTGATCCTTGCACATGTCATGGACTAACGAGTATAGCATTCCCTCGAAGCGAAGCCATGAACTCCGCCATCGACGCGGCTTTCGACCTCGGCGTCACCACCGTCGTCGGCGCGGGCAACGACGGCCAAGACGCGTCCGGCACGTCGCCCGCGTCCGCCGGCAGGGCCATCACGGTCGGGGCCGTGGCGTGGAACCGGTCCCGCTCCGACTGGAGCAACTACGGCCCGGCCGTCGACGTGTTCGCGCCCGGCGTCGACATCCCCTCGCTGTGGAAGGAGCTCGACTCGGCCGACAAGCTGGTCTCGGGGACCTCGATGGCGACCCCCCACGTCGCCGGGCTCGTCTCGTACCTGCAGAGCGTCCACTCCCTGGCCAACGCGGCGGCCGTGGTGAAGAAGCTGAACGAGCTTGCGTTGAAGGGCGTGGTGGGAAACCCCGGGGCCGGCAGCTCGAATGCTTTGGCCTTCAACGGGGCGGTTTAGTTAGAAACGTAATTACAACACCAGGGCAACGGGGCAGAACCGGGGGGGGGATCCGTGTGTTCGTGATAGTCTCGGTGTGTCTTTTCGTTAAGCTTCGTCACTTATTTTCGTTTCGTTGAGCGCCATGATAATAAGTAACCAAGTCAAGCAGTGCTTCCGGGAGGGTGGAGGGAATGACGAGGGGCGTCACAACCTTTTAAGTATGTCACATGTAATACATAATACAGGTACAGCCATGTGCGGATATACATGGCTGACGGCCAAGTTGATACGGAGACGTCGGCATGGGTTGGTGGCCGAGACTATCCGTACTGCAGAATCGGATCTCTACTACGTACAGGTTAATGAGGCGTCTTTGACCGGGATTGGCAGTCGACAGCTTGTCACCAGCAGGGGAAAGACAGCCAGCCAGCCTCTCGTTGAACGGGACGGGACTCAAGCTACTATTATCGTCTCAACTCTCGGGGGTTCGGGGTTCCCGCCTTCATGTATCCACCCACTCACTCTCACTGCTCTCACTCGGTGGCCCCCCTCTCCCCGTCATCAACTCTTCCCGGTCTTTAATATGCCGACTCCAACTAATAGCAGAACGCCAGCAGAACACCGGCCCAACGGCAACACCAGCCCCTGAAGACTTTAGACATGGGCCGCACCACACTGGATTCACAAATCACAGTGGATGGATTGTGTGGTCCTCATCTCCATCCCCGCGTCTTGGCGAAAGTTTCCCGCTCACTCTACCCCGCAGCAGCGACCTCGCCATCTCTCGTTCTAGAAAGATATCCCGCGGCGATGACGGTGTCATAGTCATGGGAGCCCCCTTTACCCCCGGCAGACTGTCAGAGTATACAAGGAAGATGGGTTTTATTGGAAATGATGTCCCTGGCCCGACTGTGTTCTCGTGAGGGGTTGGTTCGTGAGATGATATTTAATGACGGATTCCCGCTGAGTAGGTAGTGTCGGTTCCCTTTTCCCCCCCTTCCTGAGACTTGGACTTCACTTCCGTCCTCTTTTACATCGAGGCTTCTATTCCGCGCAAACCACCAGTCACCATGCCATCAGTCACCATGCCGTCCGCCACTATGAAAGCCGTGAACTACCAGGGCCCTTACAAGGTCAAGGTCTCCAAGGTATCGGTGCCCCAAATCCAGCATCCCGACGATGTCATTGTCAAAGTCACCACGGTAAGAGAGAACCCCGAGTGTCTTCACCCCGCGGCAGCCCATTACATATTCGGCATGTCATGATAGCTAGTACCAGGAAGCTAATCAACCATCAAGGCTGCCATCTGCGGCTCGGATTTGCAGTGAGTTCTATTACGCACTCGGGGGCTGAGGGACGGTGGTGATGTGAGTTGGGTTACTTACTGAACATGCCCACACAGCATGTATGAGGGAAGGACGGCCGCAGAGGCCGGTATCACATTCGGTAGGCTTGCTGCCTTTCATTTCTTTCTTTTTTTTTTTCATCACGGCACCCAAATTACTGACGTTCATAGGCCACGAGAACATGGGAATCGTCGAGGAGCTCGGAAGCGGCGTCACCCTCTTGAAGAAGGGAGATCGCGTCGTCATGCCCTTCAACGTCGCCGACGGCCGCTGCCACAACTGCGAGGAGGGACGGACTGCCTTTTGCACAGGCGTCAACCCCGGCTTTGCCGGTGGTGCCTACGGTAGGTCTTTCTCTCTCTCTCTCTCTCTAGGGCCGAACAGGATGAGACACACACCGTGGATGATGGGATCTGACCAAGGCATCACAGGTTACGTCGCCATGGGCCCCTACCCTGGAGGCCAGGCGCAATACATCAGAGTCCCTTACGCAGACTTCAATGCGCTGAAGCTGCCTCCCGGACGGGAGTTTGAGTCCGACTTCATCCTGCTCGCAGGTAAGTACAGCCTTTCCCCCGAGTACCGGGTAATACCGGGCAGTTCGTCTTTCTGGAAGGGGGGTGTTTTTTTCTAAATGTCATGATGACCGGTTTTAGATATTTTCCCCACCGGCTGGCACGGCATCGAACTGTCCGGCTTCAAGCCCGGCGAGAGCGTGGCCGTGTTCGGCGCCGGCCCCGTCGGGTTGATGGCGGCGTACTCGGCGGTCCTGCGCGGTGCCTCCCGCGTCTACGTGGTCGATCGTGCCGCCGAGCGGCTCCAGTCCGCCGAGAAGATTGGCTGCACGCCGGTCGACTTCACCAAGGGCGACGCCGTCGAGCAGATCAAGGAGCTGAACGGCGGGGAGGTGGACCGCTCGGTCGACGCGGTCGGATACCAGGCCGTCGGCGCTGGCGGGAACGCCGAGCAGCCCAACATTGTGCTGGAGAACATGATCAAGGTCACGCGAGCCTGCGGCGGCCTCGGCATCCCTGGTCTTTACGTGCCAAGGTAAGCGTTTCAACCTCTCGGAACGGTGATAAATGGTGGTGGTGGTGGTGGTGGTGGTGGTGGTCGTCGTCGTAGTGTATCATCACTAACACGCGAGTTTTACTCCCAAAAACAGTGACCCGGGTGCGTCCGACGACGCTTCGGCAAAGGGCATGATCAGCCTCAGCTTCGGCAAGCTTTTCGAAAAGGGCCTGTCCATCGGCACCGGGCAATGCAACGTCAAGGCGTACAACAGATACCTGCGCGACCTGATCATCGCGGGCAAGGCCAAGCCGAGCTTCGTCGTCTCCCACGAGATCAACATCGACGACGCCGAGATGGCGTATGAAAAGTTCGACAAAAGGATCGACGGCTACACAAAGGTGCTCATCCACCCCAACGGCGGGTTTTAGGATTGCTGGGTATCTAGGTATTAGTTATGGTTATTCGTGGTGAGCTTTAAAGGAGGGGGGAGTGGGCGTCGGCGGGTGGGTGGTGTTGTGGGACGGCAAAGTAGCCATGTTTTCTTCCCTTGGGCAGCAATGTTATTATCGATTTCCAAGTCATGAGATGGAGATATTATGCGTGAATATTGTTGCTACTCCTGTCCTGTCTTACAAACTAGGACTGTCTTGCCATGTCGAGTGAACAGTGGTCTGAATACATGGTATTTTGTTGTCAACAATGGGCAAAGAATGATGATGCTCTTCATCGCTGATGTTGCTATTTGAAAAAAACGCTACTTCTTAGCGGTTTAGTTACTTCAGTCAGAAACATCCAGCAGTAGTCACAATAGTTGTCAAACTCGTATATCTGCCTAGATCTGCATTCATAGTTAGTAGCTGAATCTCTCCTAGCAAGCAAGTGAGAAGAGAGCGATCTCAGCGGGGGTCCTGAACATATACATACAATCTCAAGATTCAAGCCAACGTGCGGACGTGGGAATGTTGTAACCACTTCAGAAACCTTGACCTTGGTCGTGACCAGGGAGCTCTCTCGCTCCCCACCTTGAGCGTAACTTACTCCGAGGGTATGTACTGTACATGTATGACCCTCTGCCATGGGGCAAGCTTCCTTTCTTACCTGCCGCCCAACCTCGATCTGAGAGCCAACTGCTGGAACGGGACTGCTTTGCCTTTACGGACCCGCTTGGATGCATGGGCTCCGGAGACGGGGCCGGGAATATTGCCCGAAATCGACGGCTTCTATCTGTATCTGTATTTGTATTCCGCTTCCGCTGTATGCTCCTTTGCCAAGTTTGTAGCGTCTCCAGATCGAATCCCCCCCAACTCCCAGACGTGCGTGCTGGTCAAACAAACCCTGTTGGTCTATACTCTCTCATGATTTACTACTTGTATTCACAAAACCTATGAGACCTGTCATGCCATTCCGGGCGGTTATGGTAGAACGGCGATGGCGCCCGGGGCCCACGGGGCTGATCCGGGCCCCTTTCCACGTCCTCGACGGCGTCAGACACGTGTACTTGGATCTCCTGGGTACACAGGATGCTCATTTCCACCCCGCCGCCGCATTTGGTTTCCTGCAGATGGTCCCTCTTGACGATGCTCTCGCTGGACTCGGAACGCGCCATGGTGGACGCGATGATGGACGTCCTCGCCGTCGTCTTCCTGCTCTTGTCCGTATCCGTATCCGACGCCGTGTTGTACAGCCATTGCCATGTCCTTGCTTTGGTGGTAGTAGTAGTAGTGGTGGTAGTAGTAGTACCCTGCGACAGGCCACCGCCGCCGCCATGTGTGCTGGTCACGGTGCTCTTGGCTTTCCTCCAGTACTTCTCCAGCAAGCCGTCGAGGACGGGGAGCGAAGCAGTCAAGATGCCGAGGGACAGGTCCAAGCAGGTCCAGACCAGAACCTCGACATAGTCCCACGTGAAGTCGTTGGTCATCGTGGGCCGCAGTTGTCGCAGCAACCCTCCCAGAACCGTGACCCCTCCGACGGTCCAGATGGCGAACAGACGGACCTTCTTAGCCGTCTGCATGCGGACCTTCTTCCACAGGACGACGATGGGGACGAACAGCAGCACGAGGCCCTGGGCCACGTGGATGCCGCTGAGCATCTTGGCCTGGAGGCGCGGGTCGACGCAGGTCGGCATCGGGTCGAGGCGGCCGCGCAGGGCCAGGTCCCACTGGGCCGCCGGCGGGTCGCACGCGAAGAGGTTGAAGAAGACGGCCAGGAGCACGTAGGCGACGACGGACGCGACGAAGACGTCGCACGAGACCCGCCACCGCCTGCCGAGGCTCAGGCGGTCCGCCGCGAGCCGCCGGACGAAGATGGCGATGGAGAGCTTGATCATGCCGACGGCCACGTAGAAGGCGGTCTTGCAGATGACGGCCACGGCCACCCCGAGGTCGTACTTCTCGTACGTGACCTCCCAGACGTGTTTCGCGGCGGCGCCGGCGGCGAGGGAGTAGATCTGCGTGACGGGGTAGACGAGGGCCAGGAGCTGATGGATCGGATCCGAGGGTGAGAACCTCAAGGCGTCAGTCATTGATCCCATCGATCATCGATGCCCTTCACATCGGGAATATGCCGAGCACGGGGAGATGGAAAAGTGGTCTCGGGTCGGGGGCCACTTACAGCGGCGAGTGAGATGGCCCAGTCGTCCCAGCCAAACTGCATGCTCGAACCTCTCCGCAGCCGCAGCCCGATCCTCGCCGCCGTGGGGACCACAATGGCGAAGAGAACGACGATCAGGCCCGCCAGGACGCCGGGCAGTCTCGTCTCGCGAACGTACCCGGGAGGGGGCTTCGCCGCGAGGAAGTAGCCCATCATCGGGTCGGCTTTCGGCATGCCGGCCATGCGAAGCAGGCCCTTGACGACGTAGTAGTCATGCTGCGTGGCCGGCGGCTGGCCCACGAAGGCCGATGGCCCGACGAGGGGGAGGTTGCTCGGGTCGTCTGGTGATGGTATGATGGAAGTGAAGCCGTCTTGTGACGCCATACGTAGCGGCGAAGCTGGGGCGTCCAGGAGCAAAAGGATCTATCTAGGATTCCTTGGTGATGTTTCTGTTGGGGGGTGAGGGGGGTTAGAGGGGAGGGGAGGCGAGAGGGAGGAGGTGGCCCATTACATGTTTTGAAGCGGCATCGTGTTATGTTGTGTGATGTTGTGTGATGTTGTACGATGTTGTGTGATGTTGTACGACTGACTGTGAGGCCGCGAGAAGGCCTCGGAAGGGTTGACGGATCTGGTTTTGCAGCTTGCTTCCCGTCTGTTGCGAAATTCTCCAAACAACGAGAAAAAAGAGAGAGAAAAACATGGTCAACTGTTACTGCGCCGTGGGGACACATGAGCGATCATTTCCTCTTTTTTCAAACACTATTACATGATGCTGGTACTAGACTAGACTGCCCACGTACCTAGTATGTATCCGTATCCGTACACGAGCTCGAGATGCAGGCGACAACTGATATGGTAGGTTGGTCCGGCTAGTGAGTGCGTTGGTGTTCCTTTGGACCCTTGGCCGGCAGGATAAAGGTGAGAAAAGCAAGTTGGAACTCCACACCATCCCTGGCTCTGGCTCTGGCTCTGCTGGAGGTTCGGCCTATCTCATGGCTGTATCGAACATCTCATCTCATGGCTGTAATATCGAATCCCGGTCCCATCGGGGGGGGGGTCTCAGTTTTCTCGGCGTCTATCAAGTGGCAAAGGCTGAGGAATACCTACCTAGCTTGGGAGACACCATCATCAAGCATATCAGCATATTTCTTGTCTTGAATGGTCCCTATGAAGGCTATGATACCCTAACCAAAACCCCCGCCCACCCGCTCCGGGCACCAGGTCCCAATCCGGGATTCGATCCGCAGCCACCCGCCCGCTCCGGCTGGTTCCCGCGGTGCCGCGCATACTACATACGTATTAGTACGGATACATATCCGGCATGTATCCACGACAACCCTGCAGCACGCATATTAATCTCCCCTGGTTGCCTGGCTGCCGCTGGACCCCTCCTGCAGATCCTTGTGTCATTCATTGTTACCTGTTGTTCTCGCCCAGACTTGGAGCATCATGCATGTCCAAGAGGTTCCCGAGTTCCGGCAAAATTCACCATGAATGACTCGGAGAACAGAACCCTGAACAGCCGCTCATTGAGCTAATTACGGATACAGGATACACCATTCATTATCCAGGACACTCAACTAAAACATCCACCGTGGTAAAGGCCAAGACCAAGAATGAGAGCAGCCGCCCGCCCCCAGACCCGTCGTAGAGAGGAGGATGATGATGAACCAGCAGAAGAAGTCGACGGCCCTGCTGGTGCAGTCGCCGCCGTGGCATACGTCCCCCAGCGAAGTCGACTCGAGATGCTCGTTTCCTCCGCCGCGTTGACCGTCGCCCGGCACGGCTCGGGCGTGACGGTCACGCTGGCCGTAACGGCGCAGGGCGTGACGGCGCTTGGATCGTCGACGTCGTCGTCGTCGTCGTCGTACTTCCCGCCGTAGAGACCGTGGTAGGTCGTCAGTCCCGCGTAGCTAATCATGCCTAGCGCCGTCGGACAGGCGCCGGTGAAGGTCGGCGTCGGCGCCCCGGGATCCACGGCAAAGTCAAAGGTGCCGTTGGCGACCTTGACGCTGCTCGCGTATTCGACGCTGCTCGGCGAGACCTCGCACCACGGCCCGGTGTGCATCGTCCACGAGAAGGTGTAGTCGCCCGCGTCGAGGCGGCCGGTGTAGGCGACCTCGAGGTGCGGGTTCTCTGGGTAGGTGGTGTCGTTCTTGAGCCTCGACCCGATGGTGTTGGACGGCAAGCGGCCCGGCGGCGGCCCGGCGTGGGGCTTCTTGTACACGTCCCAGGAGAAGACCCAGCCGTGGTGGTAGGCGACGTCCGGGTTCTGGAGCGAGAGCAGCACCGGGAGCCCCTCGTCGGTCTCGGCGTACCGGCCCCCAGCGCGTGGGAACACGAGGTCGAGCTCGATGCCGTCGGCTGGCAGCTGAGCCGCCGCGAGTCGAGACACGGCGAGCACGGCTAGGAGGAGGAGGAGGAGGAGCCGCCTCCAGGATGACCGAGTCCTCATTGCCGGGGATGCAGATCCTGAACTTGCAGATGCTTAGGTGTCTGTGTCTGGGTCTGGCTGTGCTGTGCTGTGCTGTGCTGTGCTGTGCTTGAGTTTGGTTGTAAATAGGTGGTATTATACAGGGCAGATGCCTTTCAGGAGTACGTGAGCCGACGGTCGATGGCAACTGGAATCCGCGTACGGATACTACGTAGTAAACAGAGAATCGCCCCCTTGTGACCCTTGCAGAAACAGAAATACCCCCGTCTCGGAAATGAGACAAATCCTTCCCGCCTGGCGGGCTGGATTCTCTTCTCTTCCACTCGGCCCGAGACCCGCAAGGGCACCTTTTCACCATGACGTTTGAAGAGTGAGAGACGCATTGGACTAATGCCACAATGATTAGATATTTCATGAGGTTAGGGTCTTGGACAACCCCCTATCAAATACTATTAATAACCACTACACTCGCCTAGGCAAAACATCACTTCTTCTCTCCCACGGCGGCAATCTCCGACACAATCGCCTTGCCAAACCCCTCCGTGGTGCCGGACCCTCTCATGTCCGGCGTCAAGACGGTCGCCTCGGACCGCGCAAGGACGTTCTCGATGGCCGCGAGCAGGAGATCCGCGGCCCCCTCGAACCCAAAGTGCTGGAACAGCATCTGCCCGGCCCAGATCATCCCCACGGGGTTGGCGACGCCCTGGCCGGCAATGTCGGGCGCGCTGCCGTGGACCGGCTCGAACAGGCTGGGGAACTTGCCGTCCGGGTTGAGGTTGGCCGACGGCGCGATGCCGATGGTGCCCGTGCAGGCCGGGCCCAGATCCGAGAGGATGTCTCCAAAGAGGTTGCTGCCGACCACGACGTCGAACACGTCCGGGCGCTGGACAAAGTGCGCCGTCAAGATGTCGATGTGGTACTTGTCCAGCCTGACGTCCCCGTAGTCCCGGGCCATCGCGGCGACGCGGGCGTCCCAGTAGGGCATCGTGATGCTGATGCCGTTGCTCTTGGTCGCGCTCGTCAGTAGACTTAAAAAAACCCACGGGTACCCATTTAGGTTTAAACCTATCTAACCCATGGGTTCTAGGTGGGGACCTAAATGGGTTATAGGTTAGTATGGGTTATAGGTATTTTTAGGTAGGCCTAGGTTTAGGTTTATAGGTTAGACCTATATAGGTATTCCCTACTTATAGGTTTAGGTATTATAGGTACTTAATAGGTACTTATAATAGTGCTATATTTAAAAGTAAGGAAATTTAGAATTCACTACCTAACCCTATGTAAATAATATATATAAAAAACCCCTTTAAGTAACTACCTCCTTAGCTACTTTAATAGTAACCTAGGAGGTGTTATATTATCCTTACTACTATCCTTATTATTATCCTTAGATAAGGAGGATAAGAGGTCTAGTTAGGATCTAGTAGGCTAGCTATAACTAAAGCTAAGAGATATAGGTAAGCTTAAGAGTATTTAGGAGGTCTATTAAGACCCCTCTAATTAAGGGGAATTAGTCTAATTATAAGTACTCTATAACTTAGATACTATATAATTA
>PJEX01000190.1:0-22414 GCA_005350895.1 Colletotrichum tanaceti
GAGATAGGTCTTCTAGAAAGCTACTATAAATAGGTTAAACTAGTTACTTAAGAGCTAGGCCCCTAGGATACTACTAGTAGTAGCTTTATAGAGTGCCTTTTCCTACTTTATAAGCTAGGCCTTAACTTCCTTCTTAGTTCCTAGGTACCTTAAGGTTACTTAGAGGACCTTTTCTAGTGTAATATATATATTCTCTTTATATTTAGAAGGGTGTATTCCTATATAAGCCTAGAGGGTAATTACTTAAGCGTTAACCTTATTATTAGAGGTATAGTAATAGAGCTTAAGGTTAGTAGAGATAGTCTAGTATACCTATTCTTAGAGGTTACTGTAGCGCTTAAGGCGCTTCTCCTATATGTATAGGTTATTATTATACTATATACAGCGCTCCTTATATAGGAGAAGGTTAGCTAGAGAGAGATCCTCTAGCTATAATATATATTATAAGGCGTCTACTATATATAGGAGTATATAACTAATATCTAAGGCTAGAGTTGTATTTTTAGGCTCCTTACGTAAAGGCTGTAGCTTAGGTTAAGGCTGCAGCTGCTACTACTGCTAAAGGGCTGCAGTCTATAAGTGTATCTTACATGCTAGGATGCTTTTAGCTCTTAAAGGAGCAGTATTTAAAGGGGTATTTACAGTAGTGCTTATAGGGGTTATTTTAACTACACTTATATATAGGTAATTGTATATTAAGGGCTTTTCTAGCTTAGCAAGCAGCCTATTAAGCGTCTTAGACGTATTACATATAGCAATTAATAGGTTAATTATATCCTAAAGCTTATAGGTTTTTACCTTAGTTTTAAGCTAGTTAAACTAGAGAACCTAATTAGTAAGGCTATTAAGAATAGTCTTAGTAGTATTAGTAGATATCTTATAAGCTTATAAATAGCTTTATAGTGCTTATTATTATTAGTTTTTAAGTATATAAGACTCTTAATTATTAGATTATTAAGGGTTACAGTAATAGGTTAATTAAATATATATTAAGATATATATATCTATAACTATTATGCCCTATAGCTAGCCCCTAACTTAGGCCTATAAGAACCCTATTCCTAGGCGCCTAAGGCTACAACCAGAGCCCACTGCTTAGGAAGAAGCCCGCAGCAGTCCCTCTAATATTCAGCAAAGGGCTAGCTACGCCAGGCTTAAGCCTATCTCCAGACCTACGCCCTGTGCGCACAGGTTGCGCCCCGTGTGCGTACATCCTTCAATTCAACATCATTCGCGGCCCAATGGCATGCATGACCGGGGGGTGCAACGGCTACACGATGACTTCTTCCACAGGCCGTTTTGTTTTACCATGGCCGAGACCTAGACCAGACGAGACCGTCCCCGTGGAACAGGTGCAGCACGACACGACACCCGTCCCATGCCGTCGTGTTGCATTGCTACTCTCGCGACGTGAATCAGGTGGCACCGGACTGGACTCCCTTTCTCTTTGCAACATCACATCAGCTGGGGGGGGTCCAAAGCAACCATGTCTGGCTGATTGACCGCTCTGGACGTGGTCTCCCCGCTGTCATTCGACAAACGGTCTGTCTACATCAGCCTGTCTCCTCTTCCTCGCCCGCTCGAACATGCAGACGCTCCTGTCAGGATTCGTAGGGTCAGCTGGGCTTCCCTCCAGCACGCCCGCGCCCAAGTGAGCCGTGTGCAGCCCCTCGTCTTCGTCAGCTCTCATCCACTCCTGTGGCGCGAATATACGAATGCACCTCCACCCATGCATGCCATCACTCCGCCCCAGATTCCGCCTTGAGCAAGACGACCTACCTACCTTGACAGCTTGACAGGCTTTGAATACAATCCAATTGGAAAAGTGTCCAGTGTGTCCCACAAACTTCCAACAATTACCAGGCCTGCATCACAAACCCCCCCCCCCCCGGGCGAACCCAGGGTCTCGGATACCATTGGTTTGCTGTTAGTGATTGCCCGACAATCGCCATCGGCAGGCCTCTGATGGCTGCGAGAGCGTGGTACTATTGGCCCACAAAGGAAGTCTTCAGACAGGTCAAATTTGTGGTTTACAGAACAGACCGGCAGCAACAGTGGTATCTACACTACCTAGTAAGTAATTTTATAGGATTAGAAAGCTATTCAGAGCACATTAATCAGTCTCATTATAGGAATATATAGAGTGAATTAATAAACTTATAATACCCCCCCCCCCTAGTAACCTAGGAGTACTAAGCTTTCTAGTCTATGCTTAGTTAACTAGACAGTAGACTGTCCCTACCTAGATATAGCTAATAGAATACATATAATTTTACTATATATTTATACTAGTCTTATAATAGTCCTTACTGCTATTTCTAGTAGTTATAAATAGTAAAAAAGTCTTTAATATATATAAATAAAGGGAAACGTTTTAGGAATACTTCTTAATAAGTTCTCTAATTAATCCTTAGAAGCTTTATATATAGCTAGAAACATTTCTTAAACGTTTCTCTAACTGTATAGTGTTTACTATTATAAAAATAGTAAATATATTAGCCTTAGCTATAGAAGATAATACTAAATTTATAGACTTATATAAGATTTAAGAAATTATTATATTAGAAGATAAACTTAATAATCTAAACTATATTTAATTATAAGTTAAGGATAATCCTATATTTTTAGTATATTATAATCTATAAGAATAGATAGCTCCTATCCTTTAAGCTTAGATTAATTAAGTATTACTATATTTTTTAATATAAAAGTATATAAAAAGAACTAAAAAATTAATAGTTAATACTATAATAAGATATTAAGCTAATTCTTATTAGAGATATATTACTTATTAATAGTAGATCTTATATAGATAGGAATATTCTTACTATTTAATATATTATATTTCCTATTAGAATTCCTAAGTTCCTAGATATATACCCTAACAGTATTACCCTTATTATTCTAAAAAATGCACTATCCTAAGATAAGATTAAGAAACTATAGAATATTATAAGTAAATTACCCTCTTAGTAGAACTAAATCTTATTTAATATAGGTTTAATACTATATAGTATATAGTATATCTAACTTTCTAATAATAAGTATAGTACTTAGGGGTATAAATATTATATATTATACTTATAACTATAAAGGTAGTAAGATATACCTATTTATACTAGTAGAAGATTTTAGTTATAATACTATTACTTCTAACTTAGCTAAAAGAATAGATACTTTATAAGTTAAAGTAAAAGAGCTTATAGTTATAAAAAAGATTATTAAGTAAGTAGAAGAATTCTAGAAATATTTCTTAATACGCTTAGACTAATTCTAGGTAATTATTAGTATAATATATATAATATATAAGAGATTTATAAAAAGATATATATATAAGCGTTAGAGTAATACCTATAAGCTTATTCTAAGAGCTTTAAATTATAGTGTAAGTTACACTTAATATAGTAATAATTTATCTAATAAATTTTAGTAAATTATCTAGCTTTAGTAATAGAATATTTACTATAGTAATTTAATAAGCTTTTTAGATAATAAAGTCTACTTCTAGTATGTAGTTCTAGTAGAGTAAAAAGATAATATAGATATAGTTAAAGTAAGATTAAACTAGAATAATATCTAACTTATAAATAGAGTAGTATAAAAGTACTTTCTTTTTAGATTAAATAGGTAAAAAAGACTAATATATAGTAATTTATTTACTCTTAAATTTAAGTAAATACTAATAATTCTTACTTAATAGATAAGGTATACTTTAGTATATAACCTCTAGTTTAATAGGTAACCTATAAGGTTAGGTTCTAATTTATAATCCTAAAGGATCTTAAAATAACACTATACATTCTTATTACCTCTTATAGAACACATTTATATCCTCTACTACTAGCTACTAAAACACTAAAAGAGATTATAAATTAGCTTCTTAGAATTATTTCCTATATAAAAATACTAAGAATAACTCTAAGTAAGAAGTATTTCTAAGCTTTTTAAGAGACTTAACTAATATATCTAGACACCTTCCTTTAATTAAGAGAATTAAAAAAGCTTCTTACTAAGTATAAAGGAAAAACAATTATAGATATCTATAAGAGCCTTACAAACACTAACTACCTTTATTATATTATCTAAAAAGCTTAGATTCTCTATTTTTACCTAGGGGGATAGGTAGTTACTCTTATACTTTAGTAAATAAAAGAGTAGAATAAATAAATATATATAGACCTATTATTACCCTATATACTACTATCTTCTAATACACCTCTTATTTTAGTATATTTAGTACTTATTTTAATTATATAGTAACTATATAGTAATCTACTTTTTTATAGAATAGGTAGAGTAATAGAAGTTTACTAATATAAGGACCTTTATAGTTAATATAAACTATAAATATATAGTAAGTATAAATTATTATAAAATTATCTAGGTATAGTATAGTAGTAACTTAACAAAATATAGGTACCCTATTATAAAATATCTAGGAAACATTTCTAAATCTTTTTAGCTTAGCTACTTATTAAATATTATATAAATATAGAGACTATAGATATATATTACTATATATTTTACTCTATTTTTAATATCCTTAAGAAAAAGTATAATACTCCTATTTAGTAGAAGTATATCTATAGTATAGGACTGCATAGGGTTATACTTAACTAGAGTTTTACTGTTATCTATAGTCTTAGGAGATATCTATAAGTAAAGTTTTACTTTTAGGAAACTTAGGAGATATAGGTTTAAAACTATATAAGACTTTATACTATCTTTTTCTAATAAGGTATTAAAAAAATCCTAGGTAATAATTATCTATATAGAGTTAAAATAATATATAACATTTTTATATCTCTCCTATAATATTAAATAGCTATAGATTATAATATCCTTTATAATAAGATTGTAGGTTAGATATACTAGAAATGTTTAAGGACTAATTCTAATTACTAACTATACCTATAGTAGAATCCCCTTAATATAAAGACTAAGTAAAATATAAAAAGAATCCTATTATTACTATAGGCTTCTACTAGGTTATTTTAAAAATTCCTATAGAAGATTAGGAATTAATTCCTAACTATATAAACATTATTAAATAACTATATATAGCTTTATACTAATAGACTAGTTAATACCTCCTATTACTTAGTGTAATAAATAGGTAATAAGTCTAAAAAAAGCACTATAATTTAGTAGTATTTTAGTGCTAACCTTAGTAGCTCTTATAATATAGATTAGAATCTAGTATTATATAATTTTATATTACACTATCTTTAGATCTTAATAACATATAGAAATACTAAAATAACTAGTTATATTAATATAGTACTATAATAGTAAAGTATATACTATAAGACTTATAATTTTCCCCTACTAACTATAGTAATAGAGTAGAAGTAAAGTACTTAAAATAGCTAGTATCTTAAAGCTAATACTAGGTATATTTCTAGCTAAGTATAGATATAAAAGCCTTCTATTAGTAGTATACCTAGTAGCCCTCTAAGTAACTTTAGAAGTTTTAGCTTCCCTAACTCTAAAGATAATACTGTATTTTATAATAAAGATAACATTTTATCTTTAGGTATTCCCTATATATAATTAAGAAGAAGAAGTAGATATAGCTCTCCTAATTAATAGTTAAGTATAGGATAAAGCTCTCTAAATTAATAGTTAAGTATAGGATAAAGCTCTCTATATCCTTAAGTAAGTCTTAGGTAATAGGTAGTAGAAAACTATAAGTAGATTAACTAAACTACTCTATAATCTAAAGAGTAATAGCTATAAAATAAAGAAATTTATAGGGAAACTAAATAAAAAGACACTAAATCTACTATATATATATAATAGTTATAACTTTAAATTAGCCTATAATATATAGAGATTAAAAAATAGAGGCTTAAGCTTAACTAAAAGAGAACTAAGGTATAGTAGTATAGGTATACTATACCTAATAGTTATAAGGTAGAGGAGGGGTATCTTTAGGAAGATCTAGGATATTTTAGTTAAGTAATAGGTATTTAATAGGAAAAGTATAAAGTATATACCTAAAATTAGCTCCTAATCTTTAAGATTAGGATAATAATAGTGCTACTAAATAGTATAGGAAGGATTATGTTAGTCTAGGGGAAAGCACTCTTTTTTTACTATATTAGTAGAGTTTTTTAGGGGGTAATATACTATAATACCTCTACTAACTTTATTCTATATTATATAAGCTAGGTAGTATATATCCTCTTCTAGACTATATATAGTCCTTATTTAAGTAAGATCTAGCTAAAAAATAGTAATAAGTTAGTAGGGAACCTATTAGGAAATATTTCTACTTATACTTCTATTAGTAAGGTATAGGATATTAAGGAGATTATTATCTACCTAAATAGCTTTTACTTTCTGTAGAGTCCTAAGATTAATATTATTCCCTAATGTAAGCTAGAATATATTTATATAGAAATCTAAGTAGATTAGTAGAATACTTTAAAAAAAATAAGAAGGATATACTAGTAGTATACTAATTATCTCTACTCTTTAGACTGCAAGAAAATAATAGAGTAATATTATATCTATAAGTAGCTTTGATATACTTCTTTAAGGCTCCTAGAGAAGACTACTTCTTCCTCTATTTCTAATTAAGCTAATCCCTTAAAAGCCCTATAAAATATATACTATAAAACATAATATAGCCCTATTATAATTAGAGAAGTAATAAAAAAGTTTGCTAGTAGTAATAATAACTTATCTTTACTAGAATATATAATAAGACTTAGACTTATAAGAGGGAATAGTAATTAATATATATTATTATACTTAAATAGAGGAAGTTAAGAGTAGTATTAACCCTATATATCTCTAGAGATATACTAGTAAAAAGCAGGAGTTTTCCTATATTCTAATAGTATTATAATTACATTAAATAATAAAGTAGAAGAGTACTCTCTACCTAATAGTACTTATATCTACTTATTATATATAAGTATAAATATATAAAGACTTATCTATTCTTAGAAGAATAGTTCTATATATATTAATAGATCTTTTTACTATAGTTATAAAAGGGAGGTAACATAAATATCTTTCTTTATTATTAAGTATATTAATATTAGTAGGGCTAGAGAGAGTATTATAAGGTAACTATAAGGTAGTATACTTTAAAGAGATAATAGGAATTATATTTATATATAGGAAATAAATTAAAATAGTTTTAAAAACGTTTCTTAGTAGTCTATTCTCTTAATATAGCTTAATTAAGCTTCCTTAGGGTACTTATTTCTAGTCTATATAGAAACTTTTATAAAATGTTTCCCTAAATATCCTTAAAGCTACTAGATATTATTCCTTAGCTAGAAACGTTTAGGAAACGTTTCTTAAAGCCTCCCTAAAAGACACTAGATAGATATCTAGGTAGGAAATATTTTAGAAATATTTCTAGATTATTTATTAATTATATAGAGGGGGTTTATATATAGGCTTAGATAACCTTATTAAATTAAGGGGTAGTAATTAAGCCTAAAGGAAAGTCTATTTATAATTAGTAGTAAGAATAAATTAGAAATATTTCTAATATATACTAAAGATATCTTAGCTTACACTAAGGTTAAAGTAGTAATAGATATACTAAACCTTATAAGAGGGGATATATCTTATTCTAGGAGGGTAAGCTATTAAATTATATTAGAGATAAAAACCTATAAGAAACATTTCTAAGTTATTTAGGGATAGATATATACTATAACTAACCTTATTCTAGGAGATATAAGTAATATAAATGCTATTAAGAGTAATTTTAGCTATAGCCTTTATAGTATTATAGTTAATCTATATAAAGAAAGTATAAGAAATGTTTCTAGAAAGTTTTTAGGTAAACTTACTTTACTATTACTATTATAGAGGAGGGGGATAAATACTAAATCCTTTTAGATAGCTTTTACCTTCTAAGGTATATTAAGAGCTATATTAATACTATTTATAAGCTTTTATATATTTTTATAGTAGCCTATTCTATTAGGCTTTAAAATGTTTTTAGTTTATTTCTAGTAGGACTTATAAGTAGTATAGTAATTATTAAAAGCCTTTAGGCTTCTAGTAGTAGAAGATATAGCCTTAAGGCTATATACCTCTTAGAGATACTTCTTAACAGCCTTAAAGGAGGACTACTTATAATACTAAAAAAAATTAGAAATAACTAAGATATATTTCTAAAATATACCTATATTATAGTATAGATATATTATAACTATAATAGCTTTCTTTCTAGTAATAACTATATTACCTTTAGTATTAATTATAGTATAATAGAAAAGCTTACTAGTAGTAATAATAACTTAACCTTACTATAAGTTATATTAGTATTAGAAATATTTCTTATTTAGTTTATAAAAACTTATACTATCTATCTTATATATTAATAGGCTACCTAAGTGCTTATCCTAGCTAATATACTATTAGAAGGTATTAATATTATAATAGTTAGAAAGTATATTAAAGAAACCTTTAAGAAACATTTTAAAAAAATATATTAGATAATCTAGATAAAGATAAATATATAAATAGTTTAGAAATATTTCTTAAAAATTATAGTAAGGGTAGTAGTAAGAATATATTTATAGTAAGAGTAGATAAAGAGGGAGAAGAGAGGTAAATAAAAAACATTCTTACTTATAGGGAGAAAGGGTGCTTAATTAGCTATAGGTATATATATAGTAGTAAGTAGGTAGATTACCCCTAATTTTCTAATTAGCTTAGAAACATTTCTATATAATAATTTATAGCTAAAAATATATAGTAAAATTATATATATTCTATTAGCTATATCTAGGTAGGGATAGTCTACTGTCTAGTTAACTAAGCATAGACTAGAAAGCTTAGTACTCCTAGTTTAGCACAGACTAGAAAGCTCAGTACTCCTAGGTTACTAGGGGGGGGGTATTGTAAGTTTATGTGTACACTCAAATATACATGTGTCCTGGATGCTTTCTTCCTATTTAATGCCACATACATTCGTTTTCAGTATGCAGATTGCAATAGAGGAAAGAGGCACTGGTTGGCAGTGCTTGGCCCTTCTTGCCTCTGGAAGGAAGAAGCACGAGAGCCAATTCGCAGGCCCAGAAGGGTCAGCGACGCAACTGACGGCTCTTTCTCTTTCCATAGATTCCTCTAGAATAACATCGACCTTTTGTTTGTTACCTGCATCAACCCGAACCTTCAGCCTTTACCCTTCACCTTAACATCGATCGCCCGTTTGCTGCAGCATGCTCTGAGACTTAAGTTCCGCTGATAAAATCGACAGTCTTTCCTCCCAACGCCAAAACTCTCCTCCGCAACAACTTCAAACATGGCAAACGGCAAGAAAAAGAAGAGCACCGCCGACCGTGGCCCTACGGCTTTACACAAGTATCGCGGCACCGGCTTCGAGGGTACGTCTCGCTGGGTCACATTTGAACGCGGCTGTGCCTTGCTGACATCCTCTCAGAATTCTACGCCGACCCTCCCATGACCCCTGCCGAAGCCCAGGAGGAACGCGAGAATCTCTACCATCCGTAAGCAGGCCTTTCTCTGACGCGGGCCTTCCTGGAAAGTAAACTAACGTGGACTTGTAGAGATCTTCCCTTCATCGAGTAAGAAAACAATCCTTCCCTGCGTCTCAGTCACCCAACTAACACACGCAAGACGCATCGAAACATGCATTCAGCGCTACCGCGCCCGCCGCCGTCTGGGTGCCTCGCACCAGATGTTCAACAAGTACCTCTTTCTTGGTGGTATCGATTCCACCCCGCGCATGTTCGGCGGCAACGTCGATGCCGACTTGAAGGACATGTCTCCAGAAGAGAAGAGAAGCGCCGCGGCCATCGACACCGTTCATATGTCCGGTGGTGGCAGTCGCTTCTACAACGATAACGACCCAGATGACTGGGACGTCGACTTCGCCGGCGTCGCTGCGGGCTTCTTGTCAGAGAACCTCCCAACGATGACGGCGTGGGACTACGCTCAGATGGGCAAGGCCGTCGGCGTGCTGGAGAACTTCCTCACTTACGTCCTCCAGCACGACGTGTGTCCCGAGTACAACGCCAACGTCAAAGAAGCCCTAGCCATTTGCCAAAAAGCCAAAGTCGAGTTGCCTCAGGCTCACCAAGCGCTCTTGCGCTTCCCAGGTGAATTCAACTTGGCGCTTTCGGAGCTGTTCTGTGATGACTTTCACTTCTTCGGTGAAGGCGAGTTTCAACGACCCAAGGATTTCGCGGCTGAGGATGTTTTGAAGATCGCGATCACGACGGCGGGAACCCGACAGCAGTGCGATGCTGTCATGAAGGGCTTGGCGAACAAGTCCATCAAAATCGTCGGCGAGGAGGAATGCAGCATGGAGGTTGTGTCTGTTCAACGCCCGACGATTGAATCGCGCAAGCTCGTCCGCAGCATCAGGCTGGACAAGGGGGGACCATTCGCGCCTGTCGGCTCAATCGTTGCCAAACCGTGCCTGATCGAGGACGGTTACGATCGCGGAGCAGACTTTGAGCTATCCAAGGAGGAGGTAACTTTCTTTCTGGACGACGCCATCCTCGTGAGACTGCAGCCCGGATTCAAGCTGCAACTTTGCGTCTGCGAGCTTAACATTGGCATCAAATTTATCAAGCAGGCTCGCCTCGTGCTTGTGGAATGGCACACCTTCTTGCCCCAGAATCTCATGCAGCACTACAAAGAGCCCGTGCCCTGCGACCGCCCTCCTCAGTCGGCCGTTAAGATGGATGGCGAAGGAGTTCATGTCGATTCGAACGAGCAGAAGGCGACGGACTCTTAGAGAAGGAAAGGATCGTCGAGAAATTCGGGGGTCATTTATGAAGCACGGG
Source organism: Colletotrichum tanaceti (assembly GCA_005350895.1). Lineage (NCBI taxonomy): Eukaryota > Fungi > Ascomycota > Sordariomycetes > Glomerellales > Glomerellaceae > Colletotrichum > Colletotrichum tanaceti. The sequence continues at coordinate 10,794 of PJEX01000190.1, forward strand.
TGATTTGAGCATTCGGAAGAAGTCCTGATATTAGAGTTCTTGAGACACCGTGGGCGAAGGACCGGCGTTTCGAAAATAAAGATTAGACCAAGATACCCCATCTTTCAGGAGAGTTTGAAGCATCCCCCTAGATAGATGATGCAACGGATCATTCGCACCAATGTCTCGCGTAAAACTCGTGCAGCAGCGCATTAATTCGTCATCCCGCCCCGTCCCAGACTCCAAAGAGGCGAAGCTGTGTCGTTTGGTAGAATCCAAACTCCGCCCTCACAAATAAAACCCGAAACCAAAGTTACACGAACCAATACAATAACCAGCCAGACGTGGTCGACCGAGCTAGCGGAGAAGCAGAGGCCTCTCGGGGTTGATCTTGAACAAGAGCCCCCCACTAGAGAAATCTCAACGCCGCATGTTCGCCCCCGACTGCTCTAATCCCGAGTCTGGATCTTGTTGTCCCCCGCAACGACGTCGGCGTAGCTGGGTGGCACGGCGCCGTCGCTGCTACCCTCGCCCGCGGTATGGTCCTGGTATTGCTGGGGCTGCTGGGGTCTGCTCGAGCCACCGGCGGCGGCGGCGTTGCCCGAGTTGTTCGGGTTGTTGGTGGTGCCGTAGCTGACGTTGTTGCCGCCCTTGCCGTTGTTCTGCGTGGGACGGGGCTGCTGCTGGGGCTGCTGGGTGTGCGGGCCGTGGCCGTTGCCGTTGCCGTGGACGAAGACGTAGGTGACGCGGCCGCCTTCGCGGTCCTGCGGGGGGACGGACTGATATTCGTAGTCCGGCTCGGGGAACTTGGCGATGATGTACCAGGCGTGGATGAGGCCGGGGACCTGGCGAGGACTCTCGTGTTAGTCTGAGAAGGGGAGGGGAGGGGGGAATGATCCGAGGGAGAACGTACGTAGGCCAGAAGACAGAGGAGGATGTTGATGATGGAGTCTGCGGAGCAGATGCCGCGCTTCACCCAAACTGTTTTGTTTCGAGCGTTAGCCGTGTTCTGGGATCTCTCGAAGTGGGAAATGTCATCACGGGCGTGGGCCGTGGAATGCGACGCGGGGCGGGGCAAAGGGGAAACGTACCGGGCAGAGGCGGGAAGAGGAGGGCCAGAAGACCGAGGAAGATGTCTGCGGAGCACATTGTGCGATTGTTCGGTATGTAGTTCAAGGAGAAGGGAAAACAAGTTGTGTGAGAGCGTCGCGAATTGGTCTGTTCAGGGTGTGTTGATGCCTTTTTGAAGATTGGGGGCAACTTTCGCGGGAGGCGATAGTGAGTGGAACGGGATTGAAAGGCGAGGTGACGCAGGTCAGCAGGTGTAGGCAGCGATGAGCTAGTGGGCTGTGGCGAAGCTGGCTGCACGACGGGGAGGCGTGGGGGCTTGCGTAATGGTCCGAGCGGGGCTGACAGGGAAATGGACGTTAATTGGAGGCGCGGAAGAATATGCAGCCGACGCAGAGGGTGCCCGGGATGAGTCAGCAGGGAAGGTAGATTCTCAGAATCGCTTTGGACGTCGCATTAGGGCCTGATCGGACGCAAAATTGGGATTCGTAATTGTAATCGGAGGAACCTTCGTTAGCCTGAAAGAGGCTGATGTACCCTGTTTAGTGCCCGTTAGTACCTAACTTAGTGCCCAGCTGCAAGCAGAAATGTCTTATTAACCCCTCTTTCTAGGATGAAGCTATCGCCATCACCATTGCTGTCACTAACAGCCTTACTATTGCTATTAGCTAGCAGAGCAGCAGCAGCAGCAGCAGCAGCAGCAGCAGCAGCAGCAGCAGAGCAGCAGCAGAGCAGCAGCAGCAGCAGCAGTAGAGCAGCAGAGCAGAGCAGTAGCAGCAGCAGCAGCAGCAGCAGCAGCAGCAGAGCAGCAGCCCAGCAGCAGGGCAGGAGAGCAGGAGAGCAGGAGAACAGCAGAGCAGCCTAGATATCTCTGAATAGCTTCATCTCTTCTAATCAGGCCCTTCAGGCCGCCACACTTGCTAATAACCTCGCCACAACTAACAGTCAAGAATGTAATTACGGTCTGGCGATAATTGGAAAGTTAGGTTGTTATTGACTGTTTTCTGGCTGCTTCTGGAAGTAAGTCAGTTGATTAAGCTAAAATATAGCGTGGTATAGAGGCTTTTCGATTATGAACTACTGGAAAGTTCCGTCCAGCCTGGAACTAAGTTATGCAGAGGAGCCCATACTAGAAAGGGTCAAGGGCAGACCAGGTTACCATCTTGGGCATAGTTATGCTGACTGTGGCTCAGTTCTTCAATTACAGAAAATGTCGAAATTCTGGCCGATCAGGCCCTAAGTTACCATCGGTGGTCTTACCCGTTCTCATCATCCACAAACCATAACTGCAATCTGCAATCCTGGGGGAACCAAGCTCGCTGAAAGCTTTTGTTTTTGCTTGCTGTTTCTTATTGTCTTCAATATCTGATCAATCTCACTTTTCCATACGAATCGCCTACTTCCTAGCATCTAGCAATTCGATGGATGATGATGGGCCCCAAATCTGCTGTAAACCAATTTCAAGCAGCGTTGCCCTGAAATACCAAGTCAATCGACCCAGAGTCCCATTTTTTCATTCTAATATAAGCTTCTACTTTTTTGATTACATCCTAGATGTTTTCATTGGCAATGTGACCAGCAGTGAAGGTTGACAGTCCGTTCAACGATGTTGTCCAAAGTGACCTGGGGACAGAACGGCGTAGAAGCCTAACACTGGGGCAGGATCGCTGCGCGGTCTTCAACCTTGAAAAGGCAGGAGCACCCGACTATGGCCAATCAGCCCCCAGCCTTTGTTTCTACTGGGTTCATCTTGGGATAGTGGGGTACCGCTGCCCTTTCTCTCTCTGTCTCCTCTTACACGGCGCACCTTCCCTCTCAGCAACAAGCCACTTGAACTTCGAACCATCACTCAACAACTTTGCGAATACCAACGAACAAATACTCGATCACAACCTTCAAGCCATCGCAACCCACTCACAAGCAAGCAAAACAAACGTTACCATCTCCAAAGCACACCCACAAATCGATTCAAGTCAAGAGGCATCGTCAACCTTACAGCAAAGTATGTGTCGTCCCCATCAGCGCGTTGCTCCTCCCGCTGCTGGTTAGCCATGATAAATAGTAGCTTACCCATTGAACAGAATGGTTCAATACAACGAGGAGTTCGAGGATCAAATCAAGGAATACCGGAAGAACCGACGCCTCCTGTTCCTTCATAACCTCAACTTCACGGCCAACCGGGCCGAAGTCGAGGCCACCGTTCGGGCGAAGCTCACGATGCCGGTCACATTCTTTTGGCCGCCAGCACGCCCGGGCCAGCTCATCTACTCAAATCGCCATACGGGCTCGGTCATGGTTGGCTTCAACAGCCGCCCTGACCTGCAGACGGCTCAGCATGATCTACAGGGCCTGGAGATTCGCGAGCGTCCGGTCGGTTTCGAACGAGCAGGCAAGGTAAACCAGGTTAGTCTCCCACTGTGTCCTTTTCTTTCTATTCCCACCTTGAACCGACTAACAAGACTGCAGAACCCAGTTACCGCTGCTCCCGCCTTTGCGGCTCCAACTGCAGCTCCCACCTCTGCAGCTCCTAGCTCAGCAGCTCCAACCACTGGAGCTCCCATCTCTGCGGCCCTCGCCCCCTCGCCGTCTTCCGTCCTCCCTGGTCCGGCCATGGCTGTGCCCACAGCGCAAGATGTCATTGCCGCCATAACTCCCGCCCTCGCTGCTGTCACACCTCCCGCCTTGATGCCTGTCATCGTTGCCTCTATCGCTGCTGGCATGGCTGCCGCCTCCGCTGCCGCCTCCGCTGCCGCCTCCGCTGCCGCCAACTCTCTCACAACCCCTCCCATCATCGCTCCTGCTGCTGTCGCTGCCACCGCCCCCGTTATCTCTCCTTTTGCCGCTCCTGCCTACGCCGCTGCCATACCCCCCGCCCGCGACTCCTTCAGCACCCGGCAGGAGACTACGCTGTCCCCTCCGCACGGTATCAAACGGGAACGAGATGAGATGTTCGAGGACCAGGGCTGGAACCACGATAACAGCGACAACGACAACCAGAGCTTTCATTCCGCCAAGAAGAGAAGAATATAAGTAGTCAACGATGCTCGAGCCGATCCTAGATGTTGACCACATCCGCACTCAGGTCACCTGTTGGGAGTTATTGCAAAACTCTTCCCTCCCGCCAGAATGGATAAGGACCGCGGTCCGCAATCCTTTTATCAAGGTGAAAGCCTACTCTTTCATTATTTGTCACTGGAGAAAATCCATGGGCGGAAGCCTACTCTTTCATTGTTTGTCACTGGAGAAAATCCATGCGCGGAAGCCTAAATTTATTTGATTTGTAGGTTGAAATCCCTAGGACGAAAGTCCGCAAAGGTCGTATGGCGCTTCGGCGCCTGGTGTCCCTCAGGGAGGCGTGTTCGAATCACGCTACGATCCATATCTCTGGTTCCACAAAAGCTATAGAGCAGGCTCACATGTTCTTTTTTCAATCTTTCTCGAAAGATTTCTCAGGTATTCAGCGGTCTCAAAGGTATGTTTTTTCTTTCTATGATCGATATATCTCCTTGCTAAGTTGCTGACCAAATGCATTCAACGTTATTTCACGATTACCCATGGCCAAGCTGCCAACTCGACGCTTTTGAATTGCTAGCCGCTTCCAACAAGGGGCTCAGAGAAAGGTTTTATGACTGTTAAAGCGTCTCAAAGTCTATGGCGAAATTGACGGGAGGACAGGGCTCGGGATCTGTCAGTTTGTAGAGGATCAAACATCTCTGACCGCCAGAACCCCTGACAATCAGTAACTGCTTCGAGAACCAAACAGCCTAGCGTTTCTTCATACAATCCTTCCATCGCAACCTTGACATCCAAAAATCTGTTCTCACCCCGTCAATGCGGCGCAGTCGGAGGTGGAGTGCGGAGGCGGAATGGTATCGGGCGGTGGCTATTAAGGGGGGGGACCACAAGTTTGGGTACTCAGAACCCAATGTTGGAAGCATTAGAGTCAATTTGTCGGCATCTGGGATGTGAAAGATGATATTTCTGAGGGAGAGGGAACTAGATGATCACGAAAATTAATTTTGGAGTTCTATTATCGTTCAACAAGCAGACGTGGCTGGAACACTGCTCAAATGTGCGCAGGGTTCTCTCGATGCCATCTTTGGGCTTTCCTTGCAGCCTAAGCCCCGTCTTGATGATGGATTCTTCGCATTGTTCGGCCTAAAGTGACCCGACGCCCGGATCTTTGGGCGCCAACTTCAAAGACTCGAGCTTCTATTCCGATCTGTTATTATCCCGATATATCAGTGATATCGTCACTATCCGAGCCGCTTCAAAACGGATGTTGTCATCAGCGGTCCTGTCGTCCGAGCTGACATCGTCTGAGTCGCTTTCGTTCCAGCTGCTCTGGTCCGAACTATTCAGACCTAATCTTCCTCTTCAGAGTCTTCGCTGTCTTCCTCTTCAAAGCCATCGTTGTCATCATTGTCGTCCTGGTCGTCCTGGTCGTCCTGGTCGAGCATCTGGCTTGACTTCTGCTCAGCACGAGCTGACACCTCTTTGAGGATTCGGCGGGCCACTTCTGTAGCCTCGTCATCGGCCAGTTTCAACGGGGTCTCAAAGCCGTTGTCTGTCATCCAGGAAGTGACAACATTCATGTCGGTGGTGCTGAAATGAGTTGCAAGAGCAAGCAGCATGGTCTTTCGAATGTAAGGCCCTGGTGTCGGAAAAGGGCGATGTTGATGGTAGCGGGCCCAGATGTTTTGCCACCCTTGACGCTCAGTGTTCCGGATGCGGACAAGTGCCATGATGAAATGGAAGTAGAGAAAGCGTGAAACTGGTCGCTTGTTGTTGCAGAATGTCAGCTCCTTTCCATCAAGCTCACCACCTTTACTCCGCTTGGCGTATCTCGTGTTGCGGATGGCAGAGGATAGGACATCTGTCCGCCATCGGGTGATAGTCGGTTTTTGTGCTGGATCAACTGGCACAACCACAAGGAAGTACTTGTTGAACCACTTCTCAATCTGGTTATGTAGAACAAGCGCGTTCCCTGCTTTTTGAAGCGATTCAGCCCGGGAGCCAAACAGTATCTCGCCGATTGACCCAATGTCAAGGAAAAACGGCACAATGTGTGCGGCTATAACTTCTTCTTTCTTAAACCACTGTCCACTTATTTGACAGAGCACATCCGTTGATGCATGATCCTCTTGGTCAAGGCCAGTGCATTCGTAGTAATCCAGAGTGTTTTGGCGAAATTTAGGATCTCGCTTGGGCGGTGGTGTAAGTCCGTCGCACTTCTTGTAGATTGCCAGGAGGCAGTCAGAAAGAGCGTTGCTGCGAGGGTCCAACATTCGCATGGCATCAGGCTCGTTAGGATCGTCAGGATCGCTAAGTCGAATCTTCATCTTTTGGTGTGTCCAGAGCTGGTCTCCAGCAGAAAAGAAGCGCTGGTCCAAGTCCCGAAGACACTTCTTGGCTTCTCCGCCCGATAAAAGGCCAGCTGCCTTCTCTTCCCGAACAACTTTGCGCTCTAAGCGAATTGCTTCCTTATCCTGAGAAGCCAGCTCAATACCAAGCGCTGCCAACTCATGACTCGCCGTGTAATCTGGTTCGGGCTGCTCCTCGTCCGGCTCTACGACTGGTTTTACTCTTCGGTGGAGTTTCTTGTATCGTTTTAGCAGCCCTACCGAAACACGTTGCGCTTTGTCGTGCTCAGCTCTCGCGGTGGCTAGGGCGTCACGGGGCGCTGGGCGTTCCTGGGCGTTGGACATAGTTGCGGTGGTTTCTAGGTGGGCGCTGATTTGGTTTGGACTGGTGGTGACTGAAAAGGCTGTAGGTATTATCATCCGTATTCGATCGATCGATCTGGTATTTGGTCTGGTATTTGGTCTGATTAGCAGCGGAGGGAGATGATGAGGATGAGGGTATTGTGAGTATTGCGAGTATCTCGAGCCCTGTCGGTTGAATTGAGACAGTGATTTTGAGCGGCTTCTTAGTACTTGCCTGCGAGTATAACGAATTTGGTCTCGCTAGTTGAGATAGTGATTTTGAGCGGCTTTCTGGTGCTGGTAGGTAGCTTATATAGGGTCTGAATAGCTTCACTTTGGGTAGCTGACGATAGCGACGGCGACGGCGACGGTAATGTTGGTTGCGGTATTTTGATGTTGACGGGTCTACGATTTGTGATTTTACTAGCAAAAAAGTGCTCCCATAGGACGATTGTGCCTTCTGCCTGAAGGTGGTTCTGCCACTGCACCGTGGAAGTCAGCAAGGTTCCAAATCACCGCCTTTAGTCGCAGAGGTCGCCGAACATCAGGCCCGACGGGTGCCACGGCCCACCCACCTCTGGGCGAAAGGCAGGGTCTAAGCCAGGAGTGCGGGTACCTATTTGGCCGTAGGCAAAAGGGTCCTTGGCCGTATTTAACCACATCGGAAGGCAAATCCACTGTCACAGCCACATAGTGGGTCCGCCTGCAAAAGTCGATGTACCTCTATTTTATTACCTCTATTTGACATTTCTAAAACGTCAATATTTACCTCTATTTGACATTTCTAAAACGTCAATATTTACCTCTATTCTAAAGTCTCAAAACAGGTATAGGCCAAGACTATTCCTTTAATAACTACCTAGGTGTGCTAGGTAATCTTGAAAGAGATACTTTGGGGAGTATCGACCTACTGTGGCTGTGTGGCGAAGCTTCCGAGTGTGGTTAAAAACGGCCAAGGACCACTTCTAAGCAGCTCCTACCTGGCTTCTCTGAACATGCGCACCCGCCCCTCAAGTGCCGCCTGCCTTTTCCTATCTCACTCCTCCAGAAACAGACAGGAACTGTTGCAACACAGACTGCCGGTATACTCCATGATCAACAGACAGTCAACATGTCTATCCCCGGTTTGGGCCACCTCGTGGCGCCAGTACGTTCAATCGCCTCTCGTCTACCCCTCCATGCGCTTACCTCGTTCGAGAACGCAAACTGACCGCCGCCTTCGCAGCAACCGACGTCCGCAAACCAAACCCGCACGATCCGTCTTCAGCCCTTTTGGGAATGGCGATTCGAGGTCGCCTTTGACACCCGCATCAAATTGAAGCTCCTTTCAGGCACCGCCGAAAAGGATGGCACCGAGCTCGCCCTGCAGCACACCTATACCTTTGGCGGCGTAAAGTCCAAGATCCTCACCCTCCAGGGCTGCGAGCTCGAGGTCGAGGGCAGCCTCGCCACCGAATCCCTCGCCGAGTACGCCAAACCACAAGACTCTCCCGCCAACGCCACCCTGAACCTGCACTTCCAGCTCGCCGCCATGCGTCAGCGTGCCGCCGCCGAGAAGAGGGAGGGCCCGCGCGTCGCCATCTGCGGACCGCCCTCAACGGGCAAGACGAGCCTGGTGCGCACCCTGACGAGCTACGCCACTAGAGTCGGCGCACAGCCATTGATCGTCAATACGGACCCCAAAGAGGGCATGCTGAGCTTGCCAGGCACCCTGAGCGCGAGCGTCATGGGCACCATACTCGACATCGAGGCCGTGGACGGCTGGGGCACGACCCCGACAAGCGGGCCGAGCCAGGTGCCCGTCAAGCTGCCGCTAGTCTACTACTACGGCCACGCCAGCGCCGAGGAGGACCAGAAGAAGTACCAGGAGCTCGTGAGTAAGATGGCGGCAACGGTGACGTCGAGGCTGGGAAAAGATGCCGAGGTGAAGAGCTCTGGCATGATCATCGATACCCCGGCCGTGAGCGAGAACAGTGATAACGGCATAGATATTCTTGCCCACGTGGTAGACGAGCTTTCAGGTACGGCTTCCCGTGACGTTCCCGTTTCCCCGTTCGGTGCCGGCTTCCACGTGACTCTTCTCAGAAACGCCTTGTACTGACCGTCAGCAGTAAACATCATCATCGTGCTGGGCTCGTCACATCTCAACGCAGAGCTGCTCAAGCGGTTCTCGACAGAGAAGACCAGTCTCGGAGAGGCGTACAGCATCCTCCTGTTGGACAAGTCGGATGGCGTAGGCGAGCGCGATGTGGGATTCTTGCAGCAGGCATGCGAGGCTTCCATTAAGGAGTACTTTTTCGGCAGCATCGGCCAGACCCTCAGCCCCGCCACGCAACAGGTGGACTTTGACAGTCTGGCAATATTCAGAATAGGCGATTGTGAGTATTTCCCAAGCGACTCGCGCTTCATCAACGGGGCGCATACTAACACCACATGCAGACTCGATGTACGGAAACGCTGACGGCGGCCTTTTGCGGGTCGACCCAGCTCAGCTCATGGCTCACTGGACCCTCGCCATCGTGTACGCGTCGGTCAAGGACTCGCCAGAGGCTATCCGGGCGGCCAACGTGATGGGCTATGTGTACGTAGCCGACGTCGACAAGGAGAAGCGCAAGCTGAGGATCTTGGCGCCAGTGAGCGGCAGGCTCGGGGACCGGCCGCTGCTGATGGGCAAGTGGCCGGAGCCTTTCATCAACCTTTTGGGATAATGATCTACAATGATACCACTTTTACTTGTTTCGTTCATCGTGCCCAGTCATGCTCGGGTTGAGTTTGTCCGTTGTGGAGAGAACGTCTCCTACATTGAGGAAGTGGACAGAGCAACTCTCTTTTTGTTTGTTTGTATGTACAGACAGTAAGTAAGGGTTGGTAGGTTAGGCTGGGTAGGCAGGTACGTAAGTAAGCATTTGAAGAAGACAAAAGCAAAGCAAAATATTAACCCGTTGAGTGGCGATGCCAATCGTGGTGAGGATTTGAGCCTCACGCGGGGGTCGAACCCGCAACCTTGAGATTAAGAGTCTCACGCTCTACCGATTGAGCTAGCAAGGCGGGTTATTGTTTGAATTGTTGATGGAGAGCCCGCTCGGTAGCAATATGGAGGAACCACAGTGGAGCGCGTGTAGGGTTCTGGGTCTGGGTCTGGGTCTTGGTTCAGGTTTCGGTGTGTCTGAGAAAATCTCGATGGCTTCTTGTCAAAATTTTCTTCCAAGTCCTTTTTTTTTTTCCTTCTCCGAAAGTGGGGCTTCCGAAGTGGGGAGGGGGGGTTGCGGGCTGAGGACCCATAATCCGGCCCCCGATCCTCCAAGTCCCCGAGCCCGACGATCCTCGAAGCTTCTCTCATCCCCCTACCCGGCCGCGGGTTTCCTGCCATAAACAACGATCCTGGCCGCGAGTAGAGTTAGCTCCACCCAAAAGACACAAAACGACGGGTCCCACCGCGGGGGAAAAGAAAAAAAAAACGGGAATAGCGAAACACGGAGACTCTCTCACATGGGCCAGTAGGCGTGGATGCTCTTGTCGGCGACGTCCTTCCGGGCCTGCGCCGCGAGCACGTTGACCTCGTCGGCGGTCCAGCCGAGCCCGCGGGTCAGGGCGGCCATGAGGAAGCCCTGCAGGCCGGTGGTGATGTTCTCGTAGTTCCAGGCGCCGAGCTCCTTGAACTTTGGGTGGCGCGGCCACGTGTTGCTGGGCCACTTGAAGCGGGCCTCGGCGACGTCGACGAAGCCGGCGGCGCGCATCATGGGCCCGAGGGCGTCGAGGTCGACAAAGGCCCGGTTCGTCTTGGCGGCGGCCTCGCCGAGGTGCTTCATGGACCGGTGGAGGGCGTGCGCCTCGGTCAGGGTGCCGTCGTCGGAGACGGGGAGGGCGAATTCCTGGAGCTCGAGCCAGCCGTCGGGGTTGAGGTGTCTGTCATGGGGGGGCATTTTGTCAGATCGCGAGACGGTGGTTCTGGGAGAGAGGAGGGGGGGGAAATGATGGCTGAAGAAAGTACTCGAAGGATTGGCGGAGGTACTCCTCCCAGTTGGAGATGCTGGTGTTCATCATGCGGCTGTGGATGTAGTCGAACGGCTGCGAGTACGTCCAGCTGTCCTCGATGTCGTCGATCTCGAACTTGACGTTGGGCGGGACGCTGTTAGACATCTGTTAGTGGGTTGGACGATTCTCTTGTCGTCGTTCCCCATGGCTAGGTAGGCGGATAATCAACACCCACAACTGCGGCTGCGTGGGCGACAGGTCGACACCGATGACCTAACGTGGGGGTTGGGTGGTCAGATCAAAACGTCCGGTTCGCCCGGCAGAGAGAGGAGAGAGGGTTTTGAACGAATATTACCAACCTCGGCCCCGGGGTGATCGTCGCCGTAGTCCATGGCCCAGATGCCCGTGCCCGTCCCGAGGTCCAGGACGCGGCCGACCTCGGCATCGGGATCGTTGGGGGGTGACAACCCCAGCTTGCCGTCGAAGGAGAGATCGAAGATGTGGTGTTGAAGGTCTTGTTTACGAGGGCATCAGCAACTGCGGCAGTGTGGCCCCCGGCCCCCCTCCGTCGTGCGTGGTCTTTCGCAAAGGGGGGGCACCCACCTAGTCTATCGTTCTCGGCCTCATCGTTGGGAAAGTGGTACTCTTCAGGTCGCGTTGTGTCAGTGAAGCATCATTAGACCATGCGGGATGCCGACGGGTTGTGTCCATCACATACTCCCATCGCGGTATCGGTGGTACGTCCGACCGTTCTCTTTGCGGTAGTCGAGGATGGAGCTATTCAGGCTCGCCGTCGACGGCGTGGCGTCCTGTTTCCATGAAATGTCAGCGTCTCACGCCTCCCTCCCCTCGGAAGCTGGCGCGCGGGCCCGGAGGTGTTACGCGTACATCCCC
>PJEX01000190.1:22514-86286 GCA_005350895.1 Colletotrichum tanaceti
AACGAGGATTTAGGAGGGGGGGGGGGGGCTCAGATAAGAAGACCACCGCCGACTACACCAACCAGGTGGGAGGCGGGGGTGGTCATGGAAGCGGATATCCTGATGTCACTGACCGGGACACCCTGAGGAGCTCCCCGCGCTCTGTTGAGCCTTTGTCACGTCCTTCGGACTAATAGGATAGAGAGGGAGGGAGGTATCTTAGATTTAGAATGGGAGGGCTAGCGGCTAGAGGAGTAGGGGCGCTAACATGCTGTAAGTGCTGTCAAATGCGGGTAAGGCCGTTGGCAGGATTCTGGGAGCCAGGTCAGCTTTATCCAATGGACTGGAGAAGCCCCCCCTCTCTCTCCCCTTGACGACCCGCAGCTGTGGGAGGAGGTGACAATGCCGGGTGATGGGGCCGGTGGCAGAAGTGGCGGTCCTTGGCTTTTGCCCAGTGGCAGTGGCAGGCTGGCAGCAGGGGGGCCCGTGGATGAGAATGACCGGAAACCGCGTCAAGTGGTTCTTAGTTGGCGCCTCTGTTTGGGGAATCGCGTGGGTCGAGGGGCTTAGTTAGAACCAATAATAGAGAGAGGTAATAGAGAGAGGTGATGGATAGGAGAGTTGGGTGGAATAGCATCAGTCTTTCGCATGTCCTACGCAACTGGGTATCAAGTGCTGTCGTTGATTCACATAATGCCTCCCTCCCTTTCGGACCCAGGCCCATGGGTTCCTATTGGTCGAATCATGCCTGGCTACGTGCGTTGCCTGCATTGTCGGCGTCAGCGTCGGCTTCGGCATCGGCGCAGCGGATGATCGAGTGGAATGGGGACATGCGCGGCCTGTTTGTTAGTCATCGATTGAAAGAGGAATGCAAGGGAGAAGGTGTGGCTTACGTACGCCCTTCACGTGTCTGTCTAGAAGCATGAGAAGAAGGACTAGATACGCCCTGACAGTGAGAGTTGTGCCCTGAAGCTGCCAGAAAGAGCGCTGAGAAGGGCCCCTTGTGCTGCGAGAAAGTCAATTCATCCACACAGGGCACCCACCGCTGAGTACATTGGCTACCTACGTATTAGAATGTACAGTAGTTAGGGGACGATCCAGCTCAAGCGGGCCATCATCCGAGGCCCCCCCTACCGAGCTGACAGTGACAGCCTGTGCCGGTTCGCAATGCTGGCCTCGGGAGTCGGCCCAAACAAAGGGGGTCCCAAGGCGACAGATGGGGGAAACCTGGATCGTCGGAAGATCGCAGCTAAGAGTCTCGATGCAAAGCCACCCTCCCCCAACCAACGTACCCACCCGTACATCCCATCCACAGACCCATGTATTATTCTGCGCCACACACATTGGAGATTTCTATCCGTACGCGGTACGGATACGGATACAGTGGGTAGAAGAACCCCTTGGACCCACGGGGCTCGAGGGAGTCTGGGCCCGTTTGCCGTCCTCCGATGTTTCGTCCCGTCCGAAACATCAGCACGACGTCCGAGCCTCCAACATCAGGCCCCGAACCATTGCAGCTGGTCAGTCCAACTGCAGTGCAGAAACGTGCTCCTGTGACACCAATGCGTCGCATCTTCAGCCGACTTGTTGCCCGGCAGACGGCGTGTGCATCAAGCAAGCGCCGAGGGTTCTTGACGGACTGACGCGGCAATGTTCAAAAGAAGTGCTCAAAAGCACCAGAGAATATGTGCCGTGGTCATTATTTAAGACGACATGCTCTCCGTGGGGCTTGGAGTCTCGGACAGGACGCTTGCTCGGACAAAACCATCGCAGGTCAATTAGACCGACCTATCTATTTTCTTGTAACATTTTTGTTTATCGGGGGGGCTCTCTACCCAATATTGCCTTTCTTCTCCTGTGTGATCGATCCCCTGGATTCCTTCCATCTACTCAACATGGTTCGTTTCTCCTTGACAGCAGCGTTTTGTAAGTCTTCACCCTCATGTTTGAAGTACATGCACTCGCCGGAATCAACTAAAACAGCCCAGTCGCTGCCACGGCCCTCGCCATCCCGAACCCCCTGACACCAGACCCCTCGGGGGCCAAGAACATCGGCAACGGCCATGGCGTTCAGTTTATCGGCGGCGCCTGCCTCAGCAGCAGAGACTGCGCCTCGGCCTGCTGCGCGATCCTGAGCGGCGCGGGTATCTGCTCCGGGGTCGGGGCCCAGTTCCAGGCCGGCAAGCAGGGATGCGGCTTCGGAGACGGCCGCCGCGGTGCCGCCCCACCTCCTGCTCCTGCCCCTCCACGGGCCGCACCGGCTGCACCGCCCGCCAACGGGGTTTCGTCCGGCGTAAACCAGGGCGCTGCGGGGTCCCAGAACGTCGGAAAGGGAAATGGGCGGCAGTTCATCACCGGGCAGTGTCTCTCGGACGCGGATTGCGCCTCGGGGTGCTGCGCCGGTCCGAAGGGCGCGTGTTCTGCGGCGGCTGTCGCGAACGAGAACGGGAAGACGGGGTGCGGATTCGTTGCTGCGTGATTCGAAACCGTTTGGGATAATATGATTCAAGACCTTTTCACGAGGGAGTTTGAGGCGCAAAAGAGGATTCTGGCAGGTAATTACAATTAGCAGATATCAACACACCAGATGGCCCGTCTGTGGTTGGAATCATCGACAATGCTCGTGCAGCGGCTACTTGATGCGAAGCTGGGAAACCACGCTTCCCGATGTCTGGACGCTAGTAGGGTACGGCCATGCTCGCCATAATCCTGGTTGAAGAAACAGCCCCTCGTTTTGTCATGGGGTGGGTCGCTGGCGCTTTGAGAAGTTGAGATGTAACACTCTGTACTGTTATTATCTCCGTGATCGAGCACGAACTGCTTTGGATGATCAGGGGTAATGGTAATAAACATTTAGAATCCAGAAACACAGTAACCATGTTTTGAGACGACATCGTCTTCCGATAACCTCTCCATCAAAAAGCTTGAGCACCATCCACACAGTTATAGAAAGTCAGAATCGGACAAATATTGTTGTCCGCAACAACGAGCCTACCTTGAAATAATGCTCATTTTTGCCGCGCTCTCGCGGGCTTCTCGAATCTCGATGCATGAACGACGAGCTTTTGTAGGCCATATGAGCAACTCGATACGATCCGGGGACTTGGACACATTCTGGGAGGATATCTAGTCAGTCAGTTGACGAAGCCATGTGTCCCAAGATGTCAGGGACTGATGACAAGTCGATGACGAAAGGGTTACGGATAGGATGCATGGAGGGGTCCGGAGGGGTCCAGAGGGGTCCAGAGGAGCCTGGAGGGGCCTGGAGCTAGGGATCAGTAGGGTATTTAAGGGCATCCCTTAAGTCAGAGACTTAAGGAGGCCAGATTCGAATGGTCATTCATACACATACCTACCTTTCAGGTGCCATCATCAGCTCTTTCACTCTATGCAATCCTACCTCCTGACACGTTTGAATCTTAACCTATCTATAGGCACACTAACTGTTAGCAGCATTGATGGCTCCCCAGCAGGTGCCTAGCAGCAGCAGCGCTAGCGTTAACGTTAACGCCCTAGTAGGTAGAGAAATAGCTAAAGGATAGCACTGCTAACGAGAATACTAGGGCAGAGGTAATACGTCACATAGGCAACAGGTGGGCAGCAGAGTGTGAGATAGAGGGTTGAACAGAGATAATAGTATCCTCTTAGTCTATTAGTCCTTAGACGGATAGAGGAGGCAGGGGTATAGGTTACCTCCTGGTAGGCCTCTAGCAGACTCAGGAAGCGAGAGAGAGTCGCCTAGCCTGAGATAGGATACTAGTATAGCTAGTTAGAACTCTATCTACGACTGCTGATATCACAGCCTTAGGATAAGGCTGTAGGAGGAAGGGGATAAGCTAGCTACTAAGGGTAACGAAGGCAACTTACGAAGCAGCGAGGCGAAGAGGAGCAGCTAAGCAGGAGACAAGGCCGCCCTACAGCAGCCAGCCAGCCCTTAACCAAAGCACTTAACTAAGGTACTTAAAACAGGCCCTACAAAAAACCTACTGTTAGAAATCGAAGAGCAGCAGAGGAGCAGCAGAGGAGCAGTAGAGGAGCAGCAGCCCTAAAAACGGGGCCACTCTTCCTACCGTATAGCAGAGGTTTAACGAGGGTAACAGGGGCCAGGGCATAGCTAGGCTATGAATAGCCAAGCCTTAGGACAAGGCTTATAGAGGAGGGGGATTATGTTAGGGACTAATAACAAGTCAATGACGAAAGGGTTACAGATAGGATGCATGGAGGGGTCTAGAGGGGTCCAGAGGGGTCCAGAGGAGCCTGGAGGGGCCTGGAGCTAGGGATCAGTAGGGTATTTAAAGGCATCCCTTAAGTTAGAGACTTAAGGAGGCCAGATTCAAATGGTCATTCATACACATACCTACCTTTCAGGTGCTATCATCAGCTCTTTCACTCTGTGCGATCCCACCTCCTGACACGAGAGCCGTCAGTTCGGGTTCGAATCTGCCGCCGTGAAAAATACTGTTCCAAAGTTCCACTCGTGGGAGCCACGGGAGGTTGTCGCGGCCATCGGCCAAAGCCGGCTTGGAAAAGCCCTTTTGTTGCGGAGGAGCAGAGTCTATTGAGTCGATTTGACTCGTCGGCGAGCTGAAGCCACTCTTTGGCCGAGCGACCTGCCTGACTTCCGGAGGCTTAGGCATTCAGTTAATGAATGCTTTACATTCCATGCTACAGCAACTACTTGGGCAGCCAAAACACTCAACACACAACTGGCCTCCCGCCAACACCCCTGTTCATCCGATGGAATTTAAAGACTGCTTCCTGGTTGTTCAAGAGTAGACGCGGCCATAATCGCCTACGAAGTCCGCGCCGCCGACCCATGTTCACGACTTGGGCCACCCTTTGCTCTGTGAAACGGTCGTTCGACACACGTAGCCAAGGTCACTAATGACTCGGATGGAAGCACAAGAAAGAGAAAACCGGCGGGCCCCGTTTCGCACCCGGGGGTGCTGGGACGATCCCCATCTGCTGAGACCACCCGAAATCATCTTAATTAATCACGGTTCATCCCAAAGGCTTTGCAATCCCAAATGAAACCCCTATGAAATGAAATCAGCTCTCGCCTTTGGTCTGTTCACTGCAATCAAAAGACTCGCAGGGAAAGTACGCGGCATGTTGAGACATCATGCGCATAGCCTTCTTTCGCAGATTAAGTGGTTGTTTAACCAGGTAGGTAGTCTGACATTCGCGAGACTAGCAGGGCAGGGCTCAATTTCATTTAGATACGCGGTAAATCAATTCACTGTAATACCCAACTACCCGGGGGTTTTAGCAATGATGACTAAAACCCCCGGGTAGTGTTAAATAGACCAGTTGTTCCGACCAAAACTAGACCAAGCAACTCAACTCACTCAACTCACTCAACTCACTCAACTCACTCAACTCACTCCTCTCTAATAATTATCAACCATGCTCTTTACTTTCCAACTACCATCAAACAACGCTGTGTTCTTTCACAATGCTTAGGTCTTCAATCACCGTTGCCTTCATGGCCCTCGCCGCTATTCCTGGTGCCCTTGGTCGATGGAACGGGAATGCAACTCCCGGTGCCTCGAGTTGCTGGGAAGACGAAATGCGCAAATGTCCTGGTGGTCGTTGCCTCAACGGGTGAGTGCTCTCCGTGCTTCGACTTTCTAATGTCGTCCTAGGCTGAACAAGTCTCGTTTCCACATTAGCAACTGTGTCCGGAGCTGCGCCGCCGGCCAAGAGCAGGGCTGTCCTCGACTTTGCAAGGACATGCGACACCGAGAGGGTTGGTGTGCAACGGGGTAGGTTCCAACTGCGATCTCTTGCTGAGGCGCGTCTAACAAAGGCTGATCCGTTCACAAGTAGTTCTGGTGCATGCTGGTGCACCAACCAAAATACCGTCACCTTTACGCCCGGCAATCGTCCCGACAAGAGAGATGTTGCCAAGGTATACAAGGTTATTAAGGCCTAAGTTTTGTTCTTCTATTACCCAATCGTGAGACATGGATGCCACTACGGAACAAGAGTTCAATTTTTCCATACTTGGGAGTTGATATAAGACGGCGGGGCTAGGATTGGGATCAACATCAAGAGGTGATTATCAAAGGCAATTTGAGGTTTGGCAATGTTACCAATGACCATCATCTGTAGCAATATAAACGAGTCAGGACTCAGTCAACGATGCTGAATGACACCGGTGATGAACCTTGGGCGTTTGTCCTAGATGTTCACGAGATGAATGGAGTTTTGACGCCGACGTCTTGGTTGAGAAAACAAAACCAAAGGTCGAAACTTTCCATATCGTCCTTGTGCATCGTGATTCGTGACGAGACCCCTGATGACACGACATCGCCCAACCCTTTCCAACCACAGGCAGACTCTACCAAATACTGCGGGCCCATGATCTTTCCTCTGAGCGTACTCTCCCTCTCTGCTCACGCGCCGGACACTCTCCTCCGCCTCACTCGTGCATCGTGGCTCAGGTTCAGGTTTCTTGGCGCTCGAGACCCCGCTTCTCGGCCCCCGGGACTTAGACGGCCTCCGCGTCAAGGCGGCGCCCAGGCTCCTGGTGATGACCCGTTCATGATCACCACGTCAAGAACAAGCACATTTCCGCCCAAGGAACGGTTTGGGCGAGACGCGACAAGGTATGAAGTCAAAAGGGCACTCGAACAATGTCTCGTATGAATGAATAATGATATCGGTCGGTAATGACTGTACTCGCTATTGTTCCGCCGAAAGAAACGCCTTGCAAATTTTTCCAATTTTCCCCCCAAAAAATGAAAAATGAAACCACCTACGTACACGACTGTTACAATTCTATTTTGCTGTTTTGTTCTCTCTTCTTCGAGAGCTGGCACTGGGATCAGATAAATGAGAGCCGTGAGAGTTGGAAGCCGGAGGCACCAACTCCAGCCTCTAGGCCTAGCTGTTGGCTGATCTACATGGAATGGAAGTCTGTTGGTTTACCAAGGACATGTACAATCCTGGACATGATGCTGGACAAGGTCTCTGGAACAAGGCACAAACCTCGAGGGAAAGAGTAGTCTACGAGGGAAGGAAATCTCTCTCTCTCTCTCTCTCTCTCTCGCATGGAATGGGACTTAGAAGCTGAACAGGCCGCTGCGGCGCTTGCCGAGCGGGTAGATGATGAGGGCGCTGATGAAGAGGCCGACGGCGATGCCGATGGCGATCTGGATCATGGAGGCGGCGACGTTGAAGACGACGGTGTTGAGGGACTCGCCCTCGGAGTACTTGACGGCGCTCGTGCCGTTGACCGAGTGCGTCGAGTTGGTGAGGGCGTTGGCGGTCCTCAGGCCGCTCAGCAGGCCGCCGGTGGAGGCGAGCCCGCCGGGGACCTGGGTGAAGATGGCGGGGATCAGGGTGGCGGCGGCGACGCCGTGGCGCAGGCGGGAGTAGAGGTTGGCCAGGACGCCGACGGTGAGGGCGCCGAGGGTGTTTGCGACCTGGGGCGCGGCGCTGAAGCGCAGGCCGCTGTAGTAGTTGACGACGTAGCCGGCGAAGGCGACGACGAGCATGACGGGCATCTGGCGCCACTTGGCCTGGTAGAGGACGCTGATGCAGAGGACGAAGAGGGGGACGAAGACGAAGGCGTGGTGGGCGGGGATGCTGTCGGTGCAGCTCGTGGTCGAGACGGCGTTGTCGTCGAACATGCCGTAGAGGACGGCGCCGATGGTGATGCCGAAGCCGAGGAAGAGGGAGTAGATGATGGCGTAGACGATGCGGATCGAGCCGGGCACGATGGCGCGGGACTGGAGCTCGAGGGCGGAACACACTGGGCCATCAGCGGGTGTGTCCTCAAAGAAGAAGAAGAAGAAGAAGAAGAAGAAGATGGGCAAGACCACTTACAGACTAGATATCCCGGCAGCAGCATGACGATCCCCCCCTGGGCCATGGCCGAGAAGCAAAAGAGGTGGCCGCCGCGGATGCTGCCAAAGGCGCGGGCCAGGAAGCTCACGAGGACGGTGGCGGTGACCTCGAGCACGTTGCTGTAGAGGCTCGAGTTGGCGGCGACGATGAGCTGCAGGAAGCCGACGAGGCAGCCGAAGCAGAAGCACAGGGGCAGGTCGACGAGGCGGGCGCCGAAGGAGAAGGGGGCGGCGGTGGCGCTGGTGAGGCCGAAGACGAGGACGCGGACCCAGGCGTGGAACTTGTCGCGGGCCCCGATGAGGGCGTCGAGGCGCTCGACGCCGTTGTCGACCGAGACGACGTCGTGGATGACCTCCTTGTAGACGTGGTGGGTGTCCCGCAGGCGGCCGAGGTCGATGCCCTGGGCGACGCGGACGATGCGCACCTCGGTCGTGCGCGTCGACCGGTCGTCGAAGGAGATGATCATGCAGCCCGGCAGGTAGAGGAAGTGGCCGTCGATCTCGAGCACCTTGGCCGTCGTGCTGAGGTACTCCTCGAGCCGGTGCGTCGGCGCCCCGAAGAGCATCAGCGCCTTGCAGAGCGTGATGATGTACTCCTGCCGCGACAGCGTCTCGGCGATGTGGATGGTGATCTTGGCCTCCTCCTCCTGCCGCTGGAGGTACGCGCTGAGCCGCGAGTTGCTGCCCGACCGCTTGTGCTTCGGCCCCCGCGTCTTCTTGCCGCCGGGGCCGCCGCCGGGGCCGCCACCGGGGCCACCGGGGCCGTCCTTGACCTTGGTTTTCGGGGACTCGCCTGGTTTCTGCGTCGTGTTGGTGTTGGTATTGGGGTTTGCGAGCCGGGCCGAGGCCTCGATGAGGTTGACGAGCGTCTCCTGCGACCGGTTGGCCTCGTACCACTTCTTCCGGGGTGTCGTCGGCGTCGCCGACCCCGAGTTGGACCCCGGGGTGCCGGCGCCGGGGAGCGGGCCGCCGAACGAAAAGGACGCGACCGAGTTGTGGTTGCTGCTCCTCCGTCCGTACTGGCTGCTGCTGCCGCCACTGCCGCTGCCGGCGGCCTCGGCGGGCTTGTACAGCTTCAGGAGCTGCGAGAGGACGCTGCCGCGGTAGTGGCGAGGCACGGGCACGGAGTACACGCCGTCGTACTGGCCGTTGTTGATCTCCTGGAGGAGCTGGTCCGTGGCTTTGGTCGCCTCGGCGTCTTTGGCGTTGGACGGTCCCGGATCGCCGTCGGACTTGTCGCCGTCGGACTTGGCGGCGGCGGCCGCGCGCCAAGTGTGAGCTCTCACAATCTTGTACGCCTCGTTGTTGAGCGCCGCGTGGTGTTCGTTCAGCTTGTCGTTCTCGGCGGAGTTGCCACCGGGGAGGGGCTGACGCGAAGAGAGGTCCTGGAGGGGGATAAAGGCCCCGGCGGTCCCGTCGCGGGCTCCTTCGAGGTCGAACTCGCTGGCGGTGGTGGTGGTGGTGGTGGTGGTGGCGGCGGACTCGATGGAGTCTCTGCGCTCGCGGGACGACGGCGAGCCCAGCTGGAGGTTTGCGGCCATCTGGCGGGCGCGCTCCTGGGCGGCGGCGGCGGCGGACTTGGCCTCCTGGCGCTCGTTGTCCTCGGAGGGACGAGGCTCGTCTTTGGCGAAGGTGGCCACGGTCGGGATGGAGCTGCCGGAACCGCCGCGCAGCAGGATGGACGGTCGGGCGGTCTGTGCCGGTGCGGGCTTGGGGGTGGTCGGGACCGGGGACGGGGATGATGGGGACTTGGTGGCGACGGCCGCGTTGTTGTTGAACCTCACGCGGCCCTTTTCCTTTCTCAAGGCGGCTGCTGCTGCTGCAGCTGCGGCCTCGGTCGGGGTGCTTGACCCGGCCGTGTCGGAGCCTGATGTTGGCTCGGATGCGGCCTCGGCCGGAACAGCTGCCGCGGGGGCTGCGCCGACGCCGCCGGGATCCAGCTCGGGGCCTGGGTCGTCATCGGGAGAGGCCTGGGAGGATCCGACCATTGCATTCGGCTGTCAGAGCAGGCAGAACGGCTTTGCTTCCGGTGGTGTCGAAGTAGATGTCGGCGTTGATGCTTGTGGTACAACCGGATACCGATCCGAACGGGAGGAGAGGATAGTAGAGGTGAGAGGGCACAGACTGAGAGGGAGAGTAAGAGGAGGAGAAGGAGGAGGAGGGAGACGGGAACGAGTAAACACCAACGGAGATGAAGAAATATATTATAAAAATCTGTCAACCCGGTGGGAGTCAGAAGTGGATCGTGGGGAAGAAGTATGGGGGGAGGCTCGCTTTCTTATAAGTGATAAGTGGTACGGAGTAATAATCATACGGAGTAATTAACTTATAACTTAGAAGTGAACCGGACCGATGGTTCATCGGCATCGGCAAACTGCCCATGTCCCCCGGGCCCGCCGGCACCTATGGAAGAAGAAGGAGAAGAAGAAGAAGAAGAAGAAAAAAAAGAAAGAAAAAAAAGGCTCTCACCGGAAATGCACTCTCTCTCTCGCTCTCTCGCTCTCTCTCTTTCCTAGTCTCGTATCCATCGCAGGAAAAACCAACTCCACTTGGGCCGAAACCGCTCCCAGCGAAACCAGCAGATCGAATTTCCATAAATGTTCTAGCACTTCCTAAGGGGTGCACTGGAGTCTGGTGGGAGGAGCCTTCACACTCCTCATCGGGGCCCCGGCTTTTTGTTACCTAACAGATTCGGACATGCCTGCCGGTTACCTATTCGTCAGGTGGGGGATCTCCCTGTCTGTGGCCGTATGTGTGTGTGTGCGTACATAATTAGTACTTCTGTGCTTGGCTGGCCGAGGTTGAGCGTGCTTGGGCTGCTTGGGGGAGGAAAAGCTAGACGTATGGCGTCACCAGAGTTCCACATTCTCTTGCTCGCGTCCTCGGCTGATGATGATGATGATGATGATGATGATGAGGAGGAGGAGGAGGAGGAAGAGGAGGATAGCCGGACCTATGTTGATGGACATATCCGTACAAGTTTCCGTACAAACTTTGTCATGTCTGTCGAGATGACACAACATCACCCACCAACACCAACACCGACCCGAGGTTCGCGGAAACTCGAGCCGCTAGATGGCCTTGTAGGGCCATCCCGAAGATCCCCTCCCGCATGAGAATGGTGTGGCTCATCGAAAAAAAAAGCCCGCGCGCGGGAACCACCCGATTCGCCGTGGCGCGCTGTCATCCGAACCCGGCCAACCAGAGGAGACCATAAAGTTTTCAAGCGTGATCTTGTCTCTTAGTGTCTCTCAGTCTCTGTTTGCCTCTACTGCCATCCCGCTGCCATAAATACGGGTACCTACATCGCCCATCCAGGGGGTTGAGACTTGAGAGGGGGGGGGGGGTTCCATCCAGTTCAAGGGTCTTCCCGCAAAACTCCATGCCCGCTGCGACCGCCGACCGCCTCTCGTCAGGAACCACAAGTTTGGTTTCGGTGCCGTGTTTGGCTTCTCGTTTTGTGTGGCCCTCTGGGAGGTCTAGTCTAGACTCTAGACTCGACTCGGCGAGTTGACGAAGGATTGAGGTCATGAGTGCAATCTCCCCTTTTCTTCCCCCGTGAAGAACCTTGAACCCCATGTTCATGACTCATGTCACTCGCGCCCCCCTTACAGTTCTGGACTGACCGGGACTGGAAAAGTTAAAACCGGGTCCAGAATGTTCGGTTTGGCAGTCGTTTTTTGTTATGTAAATGCTTCATCTACTTCACATCAACGTATTGAGGGACGATTAGCAACCATGTGAGACAGACGGCTCTTGCTGCTTCATACAACAGCATGCTCTCTATCTAGTCAATCCCCGGGCCCCATGAAACGGCTACTGGGAGCAATACGGAAAATTCTATGGGAACCACGTGCGCGGTTGAAATTTGTTCCCAGGGGAGGAAATGGAGGCGAGGTCATATGAGTCCCCATCGTCACCTGGAATTGGAATGAGCTCTACGGAGTATCCGTACCATGAGGCCCTTGGACCAGGTAATAGAGCAGCATAGAGTTGGGCGGAACTCGAAAAAGGGGGTGGGTGGTGCAGCCCAACGGAACCGAAAAGAAGCTCTCTGTTAGGTTTATTAATAGTTGTGCCGGCGGGACTGCTCCATGCCGCAGACCAAGTCCATCTTTCGTAACCGACACAGAAGCGGACTTCTGACCTTGATCTGGATACAGTACAAGTGCTCTTTTCAGTGTGTACACTCTTGCTGGGCTGGTCAAGATTCTCTGGAGCCGTGCTCGAAGCCCAACGCTCTTTGTGGTCATGTTGGATCTTCATGACGCTGTTTCTCATTGAAAACATGGTCTGGCCATGGCTTCAAGTTCCACGAGCAGACAAAGTCTGAAGAGGCATCAACTCACTTTACCGCTGAATCAGAAGCCATACTGATGACCCGAGACATCAACGTTACTAACTTACTTCCACGATGGGACCAAAGCGGACAACTTGGCAACCCCAAGACTCTCGCATAGTGTTACCCCGTCGATTCACCCGTACAGCGTGTTCTTTGATGTTCAAACACCGTTGCGGGTTGATGACTGGTGTCTCGATGAGTCCGGCAGCCTAGAACCGAGGAACGTGGTTACGTGAACGAATGGGAGGTGTCAGAGGTGATGTAGTTGGAGTTGGCGGTCGTTCTTGTGAGATTTTATGTTTATTTTTCGATGGCAGGAGTTGCTAGGATAATTACGGCCCGGGATGTTGCTAGCATTCCAGAGGGTCTGAAGTCTGGCTATTCGAAGTGATCTTATATACTTATTATAACAATTAGTCTCGTCATTTTGCATCTTGAAGCCCCGGTGGCGTAATTACCATCGCAATTATGAAATACCATTGAATACGGATGCACAGAAAGTATTTGGTGGGGTTTGCATGTTACCACCATTCGTTGGTAATTATCACCGTAGAGTTGACTTCCAAGGCATGTGTAAGTAATTAATGTGTTGCCGACATGTCACATTGCGGGTCTCCGACTAATCAACTGGTGATTGACCCGATCTCACTCTTCACCAACCATGTCCCCCGGGAATAGCCTCTAATTAATTCTCTTTTTACCCTCAAGACGACAGAGTGTTGCCCGCCGTTGGCCCACCGCAACCTGCATAAGTAGGAAACGATAGCCAGTACTGAACTTCTGATGAATAATCAACGTCACGCAATTCGCTCGCCCCGTTTTGAGACACCATTGGCGGTTAAAGAAAGGCGGGCAAAGGCGGGGGCCACATGTGTGCCATAGGTACCGTATTCTCTCAACAACTACAGATTACGCTAGGGGCCGTATTGACGTGAAGCAGCCTAGCTGCCGCCAAATCAAGGGTAGTGTGGTAGCAGAAACAGGGATTAAATGCCTGCTTCCGCAAGGGTTAGTTATATACATCAGCTAGCAGAAGAGGGGAAGTAATAACAAATTAAATGTATTAAGGTAGTATAACAGGCAACCTAAAGATCCTATAGCTACATTAGCCTTATTAAGTTAACAGTTACTTAGATAGGTAGCTAGACGTCTTCTACTATAGAGATATACTCTGTATTATCTATATCTACATCCTCTAGGATCTCTAGATTACTAACTACCTCCTTTTTAATATACTACTTAAGGTTAATATCTTCCTAACTATCCTAGTTAACTACCTTAATAGGTATATCCTTAATCTTAATCTTTAAAATCTTGCTGCTGTCTAGCTAGCTAGAAATACTACACTAGATAAATAATTACTAGACTATTTCTACCTTTTTAGTAGATACTAGACAGTAGGTAGCTGCTACTACAGTATAGGTAACTATGATACACTTTATTAACGTTAACTATATAAGTAGCTGTAGCTACCTAGCTACTAACTACCTAGCTACTAGCTACTTAACGTTATATATATATTTATTAGTTACCTCTACTAGCTACTACTTAAAGGGCTTATTAATAGTAGTATTAAGAGGTTAGAGGAGGGAGGTTATACTAGGTAGTGTTACTGTCTCTCTGTCTAGTAAGGCTGAGATAGATAGGGTAAGATAGTGAATGTTAACACTATAGAAGTTAACTTTAGCTATTAGGAGGTAATTAAGCTAAACGTAGGTATACATAAGTAGGTATATAGAATAATAATTCTATCTACTCTATAGAGGTATAAACTGTTACTATATAAGGTAAATAGGGATTATATAGATATTCTTATAATCCCTAGTGTTATTACCTAGAATAGTAATATCTACCCCCTAAAAGAAAAGCGTTATTCTAACGCACTAAAATGTATAAAAGGAAAAAAGACTATACCCTATATATATATAAAGGTCCTCTATATACTAGCTATAGTTCTTAAAGTAAGTTAAAGTTAATATACTAGCGCTTAGTAGTAGGGCTATCTTAGCCTTCCTAGGGTTATAGGATGCTTATATATAGTAGAGGCTTTACCCTTAGTATTAGTTCCCTTAAGAGTAGTAACCTTAGCCTTAAGGGTAGTAAGCTCCTTATAGATAGGGTTAGTAGCTACAGTAATATTATAGATAACTAATTAACTACTAGTTAAGAGGTTAAAGTAAGTAATATTATCCTTAAAATAGGTAATCTTTACCTCTATAACGTTAAAGTAGTTAATGTAGTTATTAAGGGGAGAGATAATATTATTCTTAATAAGGGCTATAGTTTTCTTAACTTAGGTGTTAGTACTACTAATATGTTTAGTAATATTATTAATATACTTATTAAGGTAGTAGATATAGTATATAGTAATCTTATTAAGCTCCTTAGTTATTATACTTAGGTATAGGTAAATTAATATAATATTAAGATAATCTTTCTAAGTATAACTAGTAGAGATATTTCTATAAAATAGTAGAGATTAGGCTTATCTCTTATTAGTTAATTCTCTAAGAAATAGCTAATCTAATCTCTATAGCTTTATAGTGAATACCTTAGTAAAAGGAAATATACTTCTCTATAGATTTATAGTTAAATAACTATCTATTATATAATAATTGCTAGCGTAAAGATCTCTTTTTTATCCTAAAAAGATAAATAAATTATAAGTAAAATATATAGAGATAAATAAATAAAGTAATAAATATAAATAACTATCTATTCCTAATGTTAATAGTCTTTACTACCTTTTGCTTTTCTTACTAAACTATAAATATATCTATTAATCTCTAGTATTTCTTTATAAAGTCCCTATTCTTAGACGCTAATCTTAGCTGTTAGTAAAGATTATAGGAGGTCTTTTTATAGAGTAAATATAGAGAATAGTTAGAAAAGTTAACTTTAAGGGGGGTTAGTAGGTTTATTATTAATCTCTTAAACCTTAGAGGTTTAGGTAGTTAGTATATAATCCTCTAGTATTTTTATCTTATTATTAGTAATATTTAGGTCTTTTCCCTTAGATTCCTTATTAGAAGCTAAGAGTTAAGCGTTAGTAGTTATAGGAAAGGCCTCCTAACTGTAGTAGTATATAAAGTAAATATAGGTAGAAAGGTTAATAGTAAGCTTATACTACTTAATTAACTTATAGGCTTTAGCTATAGTAGTTTACTTATATTTACTAGCTTTATAGAATTATTTACTATTATAATAATTAATATTTATATAAGTAATAGGTATATTAGTAAATTATATAATCTTAAAGAGGCTTTTAAGACTAATACTATAGAGGAATTTATCTTTAGCTATAGTATTATCTATCTAAGTAAGGAATTTATTAGTAATTAGTAGGTAGAAAATAGTAAAATAGCTGTTTATATAGATAGTAATAAACTTATAGGAATTATAAGGAATTCTAGTAATCTTACCTAGGAGGTAATTAGTAGTATAGTTATAGAGAATTATCTAGTAATATATTAAGAGTTAGTAGACTATAGTAGTCTTAGTAAAGAGTTTTTTTACTATAGGTTCTTTAGTAGTATTTATAAGATTAATATAGGAAATCTTATGCTTAAGGTAGTTAGTTACTATAATATTAGTAGGAGACTTATCCTCTTTATTACTGTTTAGTAGGGAGTTAACCTAGTCTTAAGTAGTAACTAGTTTCTTCTTTATAGAAAAGTTAGATAAATTAATAGTTTAGTAGAGAATATTTAAGGTATTAGGAGTATATTAAGTAAGAAGCTTAATGCTATTAAGAGCCTTTTTTTTAGTAAATTTTCTATTATTTAGTCTATTAAGGGTATAGTAAATACTATAAATTATATAGAGAGAGCTAGTAACTTTACTAGTATTACCTATTAACTTACTCTTATAATAGTCTAAGTTTTAAGTAGATAAGATAGATATTTTTTAGTTATTTTACTAGAGAGTACTAGTAGTTTTATCTTTCTTTTTACTAGGCTTTTACTAGTACTACTACTGCTAGGATAAGCTAGTTTTCTTAGTAAATTAGCTACTAGGGGTTTAGATAATAGAGCTAGAACTTATATTATCTTATATAAAGATATTACTAATTATACTAGGAGAGAAGTAGGAGTAATTAGAGGAGTTAGAGTTATTAAGTTATATATTATTAGTATATCTACTCTAGGATACTTATATCTTAGGAGTATTTTAATAGGGAGCTTAGGTAATTATAGCTTATAGCTACTTCTCTTTATATAGGATAGTATCTTAAAGTTCTTAAGATAAGGGTTAAGGATTATAATAAAAGACTTTATATACCTCTATAATATTATCTATAAAAGTAAACTTAGGAATATTAGTAAAAATTACTTAGTTAAAGAAATTATACTTAAGGTCTTAGAGGCTAAGTCTTTTAGCTTTATTATAAAGTCTAGTAATAAGTATAGTATTCTTCTTATAAAAAGTAATAAACTTAAGGTAGTAGCTTTTAGTTTATATAAGAAGGTAAGGCTCTCCTCTATAGATAGTAATTATATAAAAATAGCCCTTAAAGGTAAGGCTATCTCTAGTATAGTTATTTATAAATTAACTAGTAAAGTACTTTTAGTATTCTTAGTTAGTTAATAGGGTTTTATTAGTTAAGTTAGGGATAATATAAAATTATATAATAGTAAATTATAAAGAGAAGAATAGAGGGAAAATAGAGAATAACTAGTAAATTAATAAGGTTTTAAGTTATAATTTAGCTAGCTAATAAAGGTAAAGAGAAGAAAACTTTAGAGAAGGAAAATTTTAAAAATAGGAAGGTAAATAAAAGGAAAGAGTATAGTCCTTTAGCTAAGGGTTAAAGGTAAATATATAGGTAAAAAATTAATATAAGGGTAGTTACTTAGTAAGGCTTATTAATTTTATCTAAAGATAAAGTTAACTGTATGTAGAGGTAGAGTAACTATATAGTTATTATAAACATTATAGTTATTTACTAGTTCTAGTTAGCTAAGTTTCTATTACTTTACTAGGATCTATTAAAGGTTCTTAGTTTAAATACTAGTCTTATTCCTAGGGATTTTATTAGGGAATAAGTAGTTATTTTCTTCTTTATTTTCTTATTATTTCTCTAGGAATTAGCTGTTAATACTGTTCTATTAAAGGGCCTTTTTCCTTCTAAATCTACTATTTATATTAGGTTAATTACTATTATTTCTCCTTAAATTCCTTACTAAGTTTATTAGCTTCTATTATATCTTTAGTTATCTATATATTTAAAAGACTAAAGTATCCTTTCTACTTAATTAGGTACTCTATATATAGTTTTCCTTATCTTTATTAGCTAATTTACTTATCTAGGATTCTCTTAACCTTATAGTACTAGTAGTTATCTTACTATTCTAATCTTTAGGGGTTATCTACTTCTACTAGGCTAGTAGGTTTAGGTATATAGTAGTATAGGTCTAATTATAGGTCTTTAGCTAGAATTAGGTATAAGACTAATATAACTAAGTAGATATTTATAGTAGTTAGTAAATTAAGTTTATATACTAATTTTCTTACCTTTTCTAGTATCTTTATAGGTTTAGTATAGGCTAGTAAGGTTTTTAGTAATAGGTTACCTAGTAAATAATAGCCTCTTCTAAGTCTTAGATAGATATAGTCTCTAAAGCTAAATAAGATATATTAGTACTTATAGTTAAAGATTTCTTTTATTTATATTTATACTACTGTAATTAAAATTTTTACTTCCTCCTAGAGTGTTTTATAATTAATAGATAAGTTTAAGTTACTTAGGATATTAAGGGGGGTATAAGTCTTTTTATAGTAGATTACCTTATTTAGTAATATATTAATAATACTAGAATAAGTATTATTTAGGCTAGCCTAGATACTAAGGATACTATTAGTCTATTTCTTATTAAGGAAGGTATAAATAAATACTTATATAGCTATCTTAATAGTCTAGTTTTTTTACTCTAATAGACTATTAGTCTATAGGTAATAGGCTGTAGAGAACTTAAGAGTAGTATTTAGTTCTTTCTATAGGGTTTTCTAGAAAGATAAGATGAATTTTAGGTCTTAGTCTAATATAATACTCTTAGGGATTCCCTAGTTATAAAGGTAGAGAAATTATAGTAAAACTTATACTTAGTTCTCTACAGTATATATAGTGTAACTTAGTATTAAAATTATTAATTTAGAGAACTTATTAGATATAGTTAGTAGGGAATTATATAGGGGGAAGCCTTCTAACTACTATAGTATATTTTTAGATAGTACTTTAAGTAGGCTAGTAATAAAGTCTATAGTAATAGTATAGAAAGGAATAGGTAGTAAAAGGATAAGTTATAGGGCGTTAATTAGTTTATAATAGCCTTTTCTTTATAGTCTATAGGTTAGATAGTGTTTTTAATAGGTTTAAATCTTTCTTATAAGGTTATATATAAGGAATTTATCTTATAATTTATACTAGGTATATTTATCTCTTATATAGTAGTTTTTATTATAAGTAATAGTAATACGTTATAGAGCAATTTTACTAGGAATATAAAGCTTTTATTTTCTAGTATATTTAATAAAATATAGTAATTTATTATTAATAGTAAAGAGAAGGTTAAATCTATGTTAAGGATCTTTTAATTACTTCTAAATTTTTCTAAATTTTATATCTTTTTTATAATTTTTAGTAATTTTTATAGTAAAAGTCTTAGTTAATTTCAATTTAGAAGGAGGTATATACTTAGTTATTATCTTATATCTTATTAAGTTCTCTTTTATCCTAAGGGGGTAGTTATCTATTAAGTAAGTAGGATAGTATATCTACTATAATGTTTGTTATTCTAGGTATATATAGATAGAATAGTTTAAACTAAGAAAGGTACTTAGTAGTAAGTATTAGGTAGAGATTTACTTACTTTTTATTAGTTATAAATAAGGTAGTTTATTATATAGCTTTATAGGTAGAAGTATAGTTAGTAAGAACTATAGTAGGGTTTATATAGGTAGAGCTAATAATAGTTCTAGTTTTATTAATTACCTAGACTAAGTAGGCTACTTTAAGTTTAGTAACTTAGTACTTTTATTCTACTAAGGTTAATACTTTACTAAGGTATATTACTAGTTAAATTACTATATAAGAGATAGGTTTTCCTAGTACTTAATTAGTATCTAGTTTTGAATAGAATAGTATAGCTCTAAAGCTATAGTTATATAAGGTATTAAGCTAAATAAATAGTATATAGTTAGGATTATAGTAAAATAGTATAGGGTTAGAGGTAAGAGTAATCTTAATATTATTAAAGCTATTTAGCTAAGCTTCTATTAGGTAAATTATAGTATTTTAATAGAAATTTTATGTTTAGCTCCCTTAGTAATTCTATATATTTATACTTCTACTAGTAGGGTAGTGTTTAGGTTTTATAATAGTGAATTCTAGCTAGTATACTATAGGATAAGGTAATAAAGGTATCTAGTTAATCTAATCTATTTTTCTAAGGCTGTAAGGTTCTAAGGAAATTAGATCTATCTTAATACTTAGGTTCTATCTTTAGTATTACTAAGGCTAAGTATATCTACCTTAAATCTAAGAAGTTAGATAGAAGGAAACCTAATAAATAACTTTTTTAGGGAGAGAGAAAGATTAATATCTTTAAATAATTTAAATATAGTTCTTAGATATTATTTATATTTTTTAATTATATATAAGGAAATTATAATATTATTAATAAATAACTAAGTAAAGGACTTATAATCTTATTAGAGGTTATCTATAAATTGTTAGGTATATACTAGTGAATTCTGAAATCCTATAAGGGTAATAGTAGCCCTTTCCTATCTATAGTAAGAAATAATAGTAAAACATTCTTAGTATTCCTTTTTTATAAGGAATTAGTAGAAAAATAGCTTTATATTTACTATAGTAGTATACTTTTTGCTATAAATCTTATAAATAACTTCTAATTATAAGGGGAGTAGATAGGCGTCTAGGATTATTACTTAATTAAAAGCTTATAGGTTAATAACTATATATAGTTTTAGGTTATAAACTATAAAAGTAGGGGCTTTAAAAGGAGTTAGGCTAGTAGCCTAGATAAGTTAGCCTTTAGTATATATATTATCTATTCTTTAGTTAAAGAATTCCTAGTCCTTTATACTATATAGGTAGGGGTATTATCCTAATTAATACTTATAGTAGTTTTCTACTAAGGGGATAGTTATTTCCTCTTCTAGTTTTACCTTTAAGCTAGGGGATTCTTTCTATATAGTAGAGAAGTTACTAATAATTTTACTTATTTATTCTATAAATTATTAGTCCTAATTATAAATAGTAATACCTTCTAAGGTAATAATTAAATCTTAAGAAGTATTATATTTTATACTAACTTTTTAATTATTAGTAAGTCTTTCTAAAAAGATACTACTATCTTTTAAGGTTAAATCTATAGTTAAATTAAAATTAAGATTATTATCTTTACTAAGAAGAGGAAGGTTATATCTTTATAAATCTATTAAGTAAGTAGTATTATATTAAAAGAGTATTAGTATTTCTATACATTAGTTTCTCTATAATTTTATTAGTTAAAAAGTATTATTTATAATTATAATAAATAAGGTTAGACCTATAAGAGTATCTATTCCTTACCCTTATGTAAGTTAAAATAAGAGTATATTAGTTTTAAATCCTTAGCGTAATAGATAGGAATAATAGTCTTAGTTAGTAGTAAAATAATTAGGTTTTTAGTGTATTTAGCTTTATACTAGATAGGGGACCTCTTAGAGAAGATATTAGTAGGTACTAATATATTACTATAGGATCTAATATAGATAATACCTTTAGAGTTTAAGATATCTACTTTATTTAGGATATTAAAATCTTAGCTAATTAAGAGTCTAGCTACTAGGGTTTCTACTACTTATTCTTTAAGGTAGAGGTTAGCTATCTATTATATTCTTTTAACTAGTCCTTAGACTTAAATTTAGAATTTAGCCTAGCTAAGTATAGTAGAGTTTCTAATACCTTAGAGTTATCTTATTATAGTAGTATCTAAGTTATAATATAGGGTTTTCTTAAGGGTTTTATAAGAAATAATATATTATAAAGATTTAGTATCTATATAAATTTTAGTAGGTTTTCTATTACTAAGGTCTACTTAAATTCTAGTATAGGAGTAGTTACTAGCTACTTAATAAGTTTTATCCTTTATCTAGAGTAGGCTCTCTAGAGGCTAAGTATCTAGAGGATTATTAGATTTTACTATATAGATTAAAGTATATTATTATTAATCTTATTATTTTTTAGATATAGTTTTACTATAAAAGTAATAGGCTAAAGAAATATAACAATAGTTATTATAATTATAAAGTTCTTAAAGTTCTATATCTAATCTAAGGTCTAAAATAAAGTTAACTAAGTTAGTAGATAGTAATATATCTTCTAAACTATTAGATTAGTAGCTTTTAGAGGATTTATTAAGTTTATTATTTAAAAAATAGGATTATGTTATAGTATATCCCTTATCTTCTATTTCTTTTAGCTTAGCTAGATTTATAGCTCTACCTAAGGTAAGTACTTCTATATCTATATAGTTATTTTTAAAATTAGTACTATCTAATAGTATATATTAATAGATTAGCTAAGAAGTATAAGAGTCTTAGGCTAGCTTATTATTTTTATCTCTAGCCTTTTAGTAGGGTATATAAGGTAAACATTTCTAGGTGTTTTTATAATCTTTTTTATCTTTTTTTACATAGTCCTCTATTATTATATATAAATTACTTAATTAATTCTTATTATATCTTTATCTTTTTCTCTTCTAAATAGTAGTCTTTTCTCTAGATAATCTTAAATTTATTAGTTTGTTTTTTAGAGATTTATTAGTTAATAGCTATTTTAAGCTCCCTACTTAACGTTATATCTCTATCCTTCTTAGTAATTAGTAAAGTATTAAAGCTATTAAGTATAGTTAGTTACTCTATTTAGTTATAGGATTCCTAAAATTAAATTAGTATCTATTTTATTATATACTAATATAAGATATTAGGTTTCTAGTTCTTTAGTAGCTAGGGTAAGTTATTAAATTTAGGTAGTAAAGTAATAGATATTAATATAGGTATAGATATCTTCTAGGGTATATCTTAACCTTTAGAGTTTTACTTTAGCTACTTCTTAGGGAATCTAAAATTATTCTACTAGTAAGTAGTCCTATAAGTTAAATCCTTTACTTAGTCTATAGAGATCTTACTAGTCTTTTTTATCTAAGTTACTAAAGTACTATTTATTAGTAATACCTTTTAAGTATAGGTAGAGGTTTAGTATAGTAGTTAGTTAATACTTTAGTAAAGTATTAGTATAATACTAGATAGAGTCTATAAAATAGTAGATATTAGTCTATATAGTCTTAGTTCTAATAAAGTAACTATTATTATTATCTATAAAAGAGGCTAGTAGATTAAACTATCTAATCTTATTAGGTTTAAATTTAAATAGTAGGGTATAATGTTCCTTATATTTACTTAGATTATCTTAGTCCTAGTCTAGTCCTAATTTATTAAGTAAACTACTAAGGTCTTCTAGTAGTAGTTTAAGGCTTCTCTCTTATAGATTAGTAGTTAGTCTTCTATATAAGTTAAAAGTTAGTCTTTTATATTTAGTAGTTAATCTTTTATATAGGTTATATTATAGCTATTATCCTTCTTATCTTACTATTCTATATCTTCTAGTCTATCCTCTAGTTAGATAGCTTAAGCTTTAATTATAGTATAAGTACTTAATTTCTATTTAAAGGGTAGTAAGTTTAAAAGCTAAATTTACTACTATATTAGACTTATAGCTTAATAGTAGAGATAGTTATATTTTCTTTTTTCCTTTATAGTTAATTAGTAGAGGGTTATCCTTCCCCTCTTTCTAGTCTTTTTTCTCCTCTTTTTACCTAAGAGATTCTTAAATAATAGTTTTAGTATTTAGGGATTTATCTCCTAAGGCCTCTAGTATATTAGTAGTATAATAGACTTTACTATTATTAAGGTCTATACCTCTCCCTAGGTTAAGAGTTAAGAAAAGATTAGGGGTAGAGGATAGTCTACCTTCTTTATTATAAAATTCTAATAAAGTTAGGTTATCTTATTCTTAAATTTCTATTATTTTAGCTTAAATTTTATAGTATAATTTCTAAAGGAAAGTTTTCTCCTATTTTACCTAACTTTTAATAGTATCTTTATATTCAGTTATATATATAACCTATAAGGTTAGGTAGTCTTAAGACTTCTAAGGGAATATATATTAGCTATGAAGTTTTTATTAAGTTATAGTTAAAAGAGTATGTCTTACTACTAAAAGCTTCTTATTAAAGTAATTAATATTTTATAGGTAAGCTATTATAATTTAAGTAGCTTAGAAAGGATTCTTAGGGAACATTAAGTCCTAAGATATTAGGGATATTAGAGATACTAAAGTAGATATAAGAGGGTCTATCTACTGCAGTATTATATTACTCTTACTTACTCTATAAGAGTTACTAAGTAAATAAGGGATTTAAGAAGAAGGGATCTAAATGTATACTTAGATATTCTTTCTATTTAATAAATACTATAGAGACTTAAATATAAGTCCTATCTCTCTATAATATCTAAGCTTCAAAAAAAGGCTAAAAGAAGTTCTAATTTACTTTCTTTACTTTTAGTTAATAGAAGGTATTAATTTTAACTACTTCTTATAATAGAATAATAGTTATACTACTATTTATTACACTTAGGTATAAGTAAATTAATATAATATTAAGATAATCTTTCTAAGTATAACTAATAGAGATATTTCTATAAAATAGTAGAGATTAAGCTTATCTCTTATTAGTTAATTCTCTAAGAAATAGCTAATCTAATCTCTATAGCTTTATAGTAAATACCTTAGTAAAAGGAAATACACTTCTCTATAGATTTATAGTTAAATAACTATCTATTATGTAATATTAGTAGAGATAGTATTTCTATATATAGTAGTATTAAAAGCCTTAACTATATTAAAGATATAGGTATATAGGATAGATATAAGGTTAACTTAACTAATAGTAATAAGGGTATTAGTAATAATACTACTAAAGTAGCTAGAGGGGTATATAAAAAAAGTAGTAAGGATAACTAGATAGGAGGGAAGTTCCTCCTCCTAGAGGCTATTATTATTATAAAGGTAAAAACCCTTCTAGTATTAAGCCTATACCTAGTAAATAGTAGGGTTAGTAGATAGCTAGTTCTTATAAGACTTAGAGCTATAGATATCCTTCTCTAAAAAAGTAATAATCTATACTAGAGTCTTAGGCTTATAGCTAGCACTAAAGTTCTTATTAGTAAGGCGCTTAGTGTTAGTAAGAGTATTTATAACTACTTTCTTCTTACTTTTATAACCTTTATTAGTGTAAAGGTAACCTTTAGCTTTTATAATAGTATAGTAGATAGTAAAGGATAAGTTACTAATACTATTAGAAGTAATATAGTTATTAAGGCTAGAGGTATTACTATTCTTAGTATTATTAAAGTTACTGTTAGTAACTTAGGTAGCTAGGGGGCTAGTAATATCTTAGCTAGTAAGAAGGGTAGCTATCTCTATATTAGGATTAGGGAGGCTTATCTTAGTATTAGTAGACTTACTAATATTAGGAGTATTATTAGTAGCTAACTATTTATAACTATAGACTAGAAAGTTAAGGTCTTAAGTACCTTAATTATTAGCTAATATAAAAGATATTCTAATAAAAATGCTAAAGGAGAAAGAAAATAAAAAAATAGTAAAGGAGGTTAGGAAAAGGGGGAAGAAGAGTATAAGGATTCTACTGTTAGAGGAGAAAAAGTAATAATTAAAGGAGTTAAGTATTATTAATTTAAGTATAGTAAAGGAAAAAGAGAAGTAAAATAGATAAATAAAAATATTAGTAGGTAGCCTAGAAAATATTATATATTTAAGAGAAGGGCTAAAGCCTTTAGCCCTTATATAGGTGAATATAATAGTAAGAAGGAGGGTAAAGCTGTTTTAGATAATATAGGTAGTAAAGGTATACCTATAGTTATTATAAAGTAAAATAAATAAATAGGTAAAGATAGTTAATAAAAGGAAATTAGTAAATATATAGATACTATATAGCTAAGAAACCTCTCTTTAAGATAGGGAAAAATAATAATAAAAGTAAAGTTACTTACTCTATATATCCTATAATTATTAAGTTCTAGGCTTCTACTAATAGATTATAGTCTATTTAATAGGGTACTCCTTCTTATAGCTATAGATAAGGTTACTAGTATAAGTAAGAAGTAACTCTTATAGCTCTTAAGTATTATCCTTAGTAGTAAAACTCTTCTATTATATTAAAAACTCTATAAATAATCTCTTATAGTAGAAACTAATATAATACTTTATAATATAGTTAATCTCCTACTTAGAGAATTAATTTTTATATATTACTACATATAAGGCAGAGGGCTCTACACTATACTAAGTATATAGTACTAATCTAATCTATATATATAAGGGGAAAACCTATTCTTCTTTAGGAGAAAACCCCTTATATTTAACATAGGGTATAGTAGCTTGATTTTGTCTAACTAAATATATAATTCACTATGCGTTAACTTAATACGTTGTTTGTTGCACTGTTGTTAGGGCCCTATTGTGTATGTGGGGCCTAGGGCTCTATTTTGCAGTAGGGAACCTAGTGACTAATTAGTCTACTGTAGAAGGCATTCCTACAGTTAGAATTAAACTAACTGTCTGTCGCTTAAAAGCGCATAGATGCTGCTAGACGCATGCTACTGCGTCACGCAGGAGTTAATCTCCTACCTATCTATACTATTAACCTTAATAGGTAATAGTATAGGGCTTATATAGTTAAAAGAGTCTAGACCTTAGGCTAGCTTTTAGAGCTATATAATAGAGATAATAGGATAGACTCTTTAGTGTTTAGGGAGGTTAAGCTTATAAGCTAATAGACTAATAACCTTTATAATCTTAAAGAGACCTATTTAGTATACTAACTACTTACGCTTAGGTTATCCTAGTAGGTAGTAACCTTTACCTAGGTAAACCTATACCTTATTACTAACTTTAAAATTAATATCTAAGTACTTTATATTATATTATACCTTCTATAGAGTGCTAGTAATATCTAAATAATAGAGGGCCTCCTACTAGTAGGTCTAGTAGAGAATATTAAGGGCCTCTTAGGGAGCCTTTACTATTATAATAAGGTTAAGACCTATCTAAGGCTTAAATCCTAGTAAGACTTTATTTAGGGACCTACTAATAGTAACTAATAGTCTATTATTAAGTTAGAACTATAGTAAGGGTAGTTTATTAGTCTATAGGATGTTAGGTAAAGTTAATATATAGTATTAGATAGTAATTTTAACTATTTAGTTTATTCTCTTACTTTACCTATTAGTTTAGGTGTAGTATATAGTAGAGAGGAGTAGCTTTACCTAAAGGATAGTAAAAATTACTTACTAGATAGTAGAAACAAACTTAGGATCCCTATTACTAATAATAACCTCTAGAAGGCCCTAATTAGTAAGAAATAGAGCCTAAAGAAAGACTATTACCTAATCCCTTACTATATATATTATATACCTAGGGATTAGTAACTTCTTCTTTAATAGCCTATAGATAATAGTAGCTAAGTAGTCTATTATAGTATATCCTTTTAGAGCCTAACCTATACCTTTAGAGGAGACTTTTAGTATATTAGTAATAAAGTTAATAGTTACTATATAATAGGGAAGGCCTATAACTAAGATAGGTTAGAGAGTACCTAGGGGCTTATCCCTTAAGGTCTACCCTTCCTTATAGATAGGGTAGTAATATATATACTTCTATATAGAAGCTATATAATAGTAAAATTAGAAGCCTTAAAGCTCTATAAGTATTTAATTAACTTTAAAATAGTTATTATTATTATAAGTAAGGTAAAAGATCTTCTAGAGGTAGGTATAGGGTATATAGAGTTTCTATTCCCTAAAAACGTTAATACTATAAAGCAGACTATCCTTACTATACTCCTATAGAGAGACTTACTAATAAGTAGTATATTATCCTTTATAGTTAGCCTACACTTACTCTAAGGTAGCTTAAAAAGGGGAGTTAAAAGTATAACTATTAGTAGCTTATTTATCTACCTATTTATAAATATAACTATACTTCCTATCTAATTTATAACCCTTTACTAGTCTTTAGTAAAAGTTATTAGAAATCTAGAGTTTTATTAAAGCCTAATTAATCTAATACTAAGGCTTATCTCCCTTAAATCATACCTTAGGGATATAATAGAAAACTATATTAATATTATTAAAATTATTAAGCCTTAACCTATTGTTAAGGTCTATAAGTAGGTCTTTATCCTCTAATAGATCTACTTACCCTAATTTCTTTAGTATAGGTAGGTAGGGAAAAGTATTAGGGATTACATTAAGTTTCCCTAAGATATAGGTAACCTTAAGGTTAAATTATAAGAGGTAGTTAGTAGTATTAGCTAGTTAGATATTAGCCTTATTAAGGTCTATAGTCTAGAGAGAGGTATACTTAATAATTAATAATATAGCTATATAGTTAGTAAGAACCTATACTAGTAGGTAGCTAAACTATACTAGTTTCTAGAGTTTCCTAATAGCCTAAACTACTATAGTAACCTTAGCCTCTATAGTAAATATCCTCTACTCTACTAAAGATACTACCTTAGAGAGAAATATAATAAGGTAAAAATAGCTTATAGGGATATCCTTCTTAGGAACTCTAACACTATCCTAAGGCCTATTAAGCTAATAAACTATAACCCCTCTCCTACCCTTATAAGTATCTATTTTAATAAAGAGGTACTTATAAGGGTTATAGTAATACCTTACTGTCTGTTAAGTAAGGTACTCCTATAAGGTATTCTAAGCCTTAAGCTTCTCTATAGTAGGTTTAAATATTATCTTTAAGAATCTCTAAGTATATACTACTATTATAGTTATTAATATAACTAACTCCTTTAATTATAGTTAGTTTAATAAGGCTATCTTTCTTTACTATAGGGGTTCTAAAATTATATAAAACTAAGGAATATCCTACTATAGGTAGCTAGCTATACTAAAGTATACCTTAAGACTATATAGGTTAGTAGGGAAAGTAAGATTCTTAATAGCTATAGTATAGTTATTAGTAGTATAGACTTCTATAGTATTAATAATCTAACCTAATAGTCTAACTAATAGAAAGGTAGTAAAAGACTTAGAGGTAGAAATATAAAAGTAGTTCTTATTAAAGATCTCTATAATAATAGTAATATACTTAAGGTAATCCTTATTATTATTACTACAAATAATAATATTATTAATATATATCTAGATAAAGTACTAATAGTCCTAGAAGATATTATCTATAAACCTTTAAGTATATAGGGGGGAGTTTTAAAATCCTATTAGTATAATATTAGAGATCTTAATGCTATAGGGATTAATTATAGCTATCCTATAATAATATAGAGGGTAAACTAATAGCTAATAGAAAAAACTAGTTATATTTAGAAAGGTTATTCTTTTCTTCCCTATAAGGGAGTTATAAATATTATCCTAGTCTAGGAGAGGGTATACGTTAGGAATAGTAATCTTATTAAGGGGATAGAGGTTAACTATAGCTTAGCCTTTATATACTCTATTAATAGTCCTCTAGATAATAAAAATAGGGTATATAATAGGCATTAACTTATTACTAAAGTATATTTTTCTAGTAAAGTATATCTTCCTATAGATCTTATTAATAATTATATAGTCCTTATAACTAAGTAGGTAGGGGTAGACTATATTCTTTTAATTCTACTAACTATTAACTAGTTTAATATATATTATAGATTCCTTAGGTATAAGAATAATCCCTCTATTCTAGAAGATATTACACTAGTTAATAATACACTAAAGTTACTTAGTAAAGGTAGGGTTAGCAGC
Organism: Colletotrichum tanaceti; assembly: GCA_005350895.1. Lineage (NCBI taxonomy): Eukaryota > Fungi > Ascomycota > Sordariomycetes > Glomerellales > Glomerellaceae > Colletotrichum > Colletotrichum tanaceti. The sequence goes on from PJEX01000190.1 coordinate 51,600, forward strand.
ATAAATCTCTATACCCTTATTACTTTTAATTATAGGGTATCCCTTTAGCTTAGAGATACTATATATAGGGATAGATTTACCTTAACTGTCTAGTAGAGATAAGTTCTTACTAGCATTATATATAGTATCCTAGTATACCTTAGCCTTTATAGTAAGAAATACCTCTAGAGTAATATCCCTTATTAATAATCCTATAGTAATAAACTTAAGGTTATTAATGTTAGCTAGATTAATAAGATTAGCTATCTTATTACTAATATATAGCTAAATCCTACTAACCTTCCTCCTATAGGGTATCTAAAGAGGTTTATTAGAGGTATTATAGACTAGTACTAAGCCCTACTAGTTAGCATTAATAGTAGTATTAAGAATACCTTCTATTATAGAAGTAAAGTAGAAAGGGATTAGGGTAGTACCTTTACTTATCTTTAGTAGGGGAATACTCTTTATTAAGATAAAAACAGTTATATAGGGAGGGATAATAATAGTATAGGCAGCCTTTACTCTATATATAATAGGCCTATACCTCTAAGCTTAGAATAGGATCTTTATACTAAATAATAAGCTAAATATAACCTTATACTAAGAGAAATTAATAGTAAGGCTATACTTATTATAGAATAGAGTACTAAGGAGAAGGTTTATACTAAGACTATTAATGTCGAAAGTGATAGGGATTAAGGTTGTGTGTTAATTATGCGTATATTAAGTATGTTATGTCTATGACTATTACGGCGCGGCTAGGCTGCTTAGCAAGCCTTTTAGAACCCCTTTCTTAGGTGCCTAAGGCTACTAGAAAAGCCTGTTACCTAGGTCTAAGCCTGTAACAATTACTCCTGTATTCACCTAAGCAGCTAGGCTATACTAGACTAAATATAACTGATCTCTGCAGCACCCTTCAGGTGCAGCACCCTCTATACACATACCTTATTTTTAACACACCCCTTTAGGGAAGGGCTTCTTGTTAGCCCTCACAATTAATTATTATAAAGGGTGGAGTGCCTACATACTGCAAATATCCTTTCCTGTCTTTAAAGCATATATAGGGTGCTTAGGCGTATAGGAGATTATAAGTCTCCTCTATAGCCTATATATTATCCTTTACTATTAGCGCTTCTAAGCGCGCTTTATCTTTAGTAAGCTCCTTCTTGTAATTACGCTTAAGAACCTCCTTCTTATTAGTTATATTAAGCTACTAAAAGAAAGTCTTATGCTTTAGGCTATTAAGAGCCTTTATAAGACTGTCTACTATAAGCTTAGCTAATAGGGTATAGGTAATATCTATACACCCTTTAGTGACTTCCTAACGCAGCTAGTAAGTATAAATATTAATATAGCGTAGCTTTATCCTAAGCTTTAAAAGCTCCTTCTTTATAAGGCTAACTGTCTAGGCATTATTATATTATATCTTTATTCTTATAGACTGTAGTATAACTATAGTGTATATTACTGTATATATTTTTCTAAAGGGTAATTAAACTTAAAGTTATATAATTAATTAGCTTATAAAGATAGCTTCCTTAGCAGCTTATAAAAGGGCTAGGAGCTTAGCTTTAGTAGTTAAAGTAGTAATAGTGTCCTGCTTGTTAGTACACTAAGCAACTATACCTCTAAAAAGCTTTATTATAAAGGCCTATAAGCTTTTCTAATTAACTAAGTTATCTATAAAGCTTACGTTAGATACTACCTTAAGCGTATTATCTATGCTACTAGGCTTAGTGCTATAGTAAAGGTAGAGGTATTATATCTTATAAAGGTATTGCAATATACAGTCTATTGCTTTCTAGTAGGTATTACCTAGGTTCTAATTAAATCTTATAAGCCTACTAGCTATAAAAGCAATATCTAGATATATTATTATAGCAGTGTAAAGGATTATACTAACCTTCTGTTAGTATAGGGTTATATTACCTAGGTATACGTTTCCTGCGCGCAGGAGCAGCTTAGCTTTTACTATAGGTATATATTTATAGGCTTTATCTTCTAATAAGTCTACGCATATAGGAAGCAGCTTTACAGCCTTCTCTGCATATATAGCCTATAAGAGCTAGAGGTAGCGTGTTTTCTAATTATATAAGATCTTAAGGCCTAAGAACTATTAGAGCTCCTAGCTGCCTTTAAGGTAGTATTTCTCTTAAAGGGCGCCTATCTCTTATATTACTATAGGCTTATAGTTATCTAGATACGCTAATATACAGTTATTAATGTAGAAGAAGAAGGTTACTTTATCCTTCTACTAACAGCAATCCTCTCCTGCAACGTATTTAAATCCTTATTTAATTAGGCCTTTCTTAAAGTGCTTTTACTATAGTAGGGGAGATTAGCGTAACCTATAGAGGGCTTTCTATAAGTGTATAATAACGCCTTTCTTACAATAGCCTAAGGGAAGCTCTATATAAATCTCCTTATTAATATTAGTGTAGATAAAAGCGTTTACTGCATTATATTAAAGTAGGTTTAAATTAAACTAGGCAGCTAAGGCTATTAGTATTTAGAATAATATACCTACTAGTATTGCAGTATATATATCTTATATGTCTTTTGCTTATTAGTTACCTTATATTATAAGCCTTACCTTTATCTTTATAAGGTACCTATACTTATTAAGCTTATAGGTATATACCTAAATGTATCTAAGAATCTAATTATTACTAGTAGAGCGCTTAGAAACCTCCCTCTATAACTTTAATGTCTTATAGCTGCAGAGGTAGCTTTATTTAGCCTCTAAGAATTTATTTCTAAAAGGGTAATTTGCTAGCTAACTATATAATATTAGAAGGGGAGGCAGTTACTTCTAGTAAGTACCTATAGCGCTACATACCTTATAAGCCTATTCCTAGACTGCTCCCCCTTAACCTAAATCAGGCTATACACTAGCCTTATTTAAGCCTTAGCCTAAGTATACTTTTAGATCTAACAGATATACATACTGTAGATCTATACTTACCTATAGAAATAGGTAATTAGTCTAAACTAGTAGAGTATAAGTGCTATCTAGTCTTTCTTACTTAGCCTTAGGTTTATAGTATATATAGCCTGTAAGAAATGCAGCCTTAAAGGACTCCTAGAGTAGCCTTTATATAGGAATTAGAGTCTTAAGGTCTTTAAGCAGTTAAGATTGCTCTTGCCCCTTTACGCCTAGTGTAGCTATAAGCGTAGTAAAGAAGGTTGCCTTTAGTAGTAGCATTACTAGAGGTATTATTAAGGTAAATCTTGCTTTAGTGTGTAGGGGTAGGTCTTTATAGCTATAGAGGCTAGTAGGTATGCCTGCTAGGCCTTCTACCCCTTAAGGTTTATAACTATAAAGGGCTAGGGTATCTACCCCTTTAGTATGCTTAGTATACTCTTTAATCTTATCTGCTTCCTTATCTATAGTATATATAAAGTTATGTTTATCTTATTCTTAGCATATAAGACACTTAATTATAGTAGCTATTTCCTATAATATAGATTTATATATATTGTTAGCTAGTTTTATAATATTACTATTAAAGGTAATCTTCTTATTAAATGTAATGTTATGTATAGTAAAGACTTTACTATAGGTAGGACTCTATATATAATAGGAGTTACTAGAGGTATAGCCTATAAGAAACCCTATCTAGGCTTATAGGGCTAGGCGCTAGCGCTGATTTCTGTGAAGTTAGGTGTCTGCTATAAGTATATACGTTTTATAACTATATATACATAAGTAAGAGAGGTCTAGGCATGCAAAAGGCGCTTTATTGTCTCCCTAGAAGTATTTATACTATAACTAGTATAGGGTTTTCTAGCCTTATAAGGCTTGCAGCGTGTAGTTATAAAGGTATATAGAAGCTATATAGGCTTTAGGCTAAAGGATGTCTAGTAGGTATACATTAATTGCTATACTGCATGCCTTACGCTTAATAACTATAGTAATACGCTTAGCAGCCCTATTCTAGGCTTATATATTTAGTATGCTAGCCTTAAGCTAAATACTATATACTTTAAGTATAGTAACTACATTAGGGTAGTATATAAGCTTATTATTAGTCTTAAGGCGCTTAACCTAATAGTTATAATAGACTTCTAAAAAGGTTAGGAAGTCTATAATTATAGTTAGCAGTACCTTAGTAGTCCTTTAGTGTAGGTAAAAGTCTTATATATAACCTATACTACAGTTAGAAATAATTATATAGGATGTATACCCTATATAACTAACTTTAAGATTATAAAAGTTAATTATAAATTAGTTACCTAGTTTAGCTAGAGAAGCTAATTCTTAAGGAGCTTGCCTAGGAAGGCAGTAGGCCTTTAACTTTATGTAGGCCTTATAGTTAATTAAGCATATAGGTAGGCCTTTAGCGCCCTTAAGACATACTCTATAAGTTATGTTTACAATTCTCTTAAGTGCTTTAGGGCTTAGGTAGCTAAGTCTCTAGTGCTAAGTCATAAGGTTGCCTAGGATAGGCTTCCTATATATAGCTATTATATATTAATTTCTCCTATGTAGTAGAGGCACTTTATTAACGCCTGCAGCTAGCAGCAGTACTATTATAGCTAAAGCTACCTCCTCTTTAAAAGGCCTATAGTTAAGTACCTACTAGTAGTAAATCTTATTAAGGTAGGCTATAAAGGACTAGTCTGCCTATTAAAGGCAATTGTTACCTAGGCTAGTATCTTACTATAGGCTGCGCTAGCATAGCTTCTAAAAGGCTACTAGGTTTACTATAAGCCTAAGGCAAAGGGTAACGTTATATAGGGTAAGCTTTATAACGCTACCCCTACGCCTATAGAGCTTAATTTCTGCTATGCTGTATGCATTAATAGGTAATTACTGCAAGCTAGCCTAAAGGAAATTGCTAATAGGGGCTGCTCTTAGCGTCTTAAACTAAGTAGTATTATTAAACATATAGATAGTTAAGCCTAAATCTAGTATTACTAATCTAGCTAAGTAGTACCTGCTTTTAGTAGTGTAAAAGGATGCTAGTTTAATATGCCTACAGTATCTACTATACAGTTAGTTATTCTTAGTTTTATAGGCTTATACTTACTGCAGCTACTCTATAAGTTTAGGCTTATATTTAATATATATATTAATTATCTTCTTAAGCGTAGTATTAAGGTAGCACCCCTCTAGAAGCCTATAAGGCAGGGTATACTAGTAGTTAGATATACAGTAGCCCTTACCTTAGTATAACTAACAGCTAGAGCGCTTTAGAGATAGTATCTCTACTACACTTATACTAGACCTCTTACGCTTAGGAAGTACGCTTTACTTGCATAAGGCAACTATTACCTTAGTTAAAGATAAGGTAGATTGCTTATAGGTTACGCTTAGCTTATGTAATTATGTCTTCTAGCAGCCTCTATAACTACAGCCTTAGCTACAGCCTGCATTACAATTACAGTTATTATTATTATTATTTCCTATATTAGTTAGGCTAAAGGCTCTATATACTACTTTCTTTATCTTAGGTGCCTTTATACATACTATAGCCTTATAGACTCCTGCTACTACTAGAGCTACTATAAGAGTATTATTCTCTATAGCCTTATCTTATATCTTAATAAACGTCTAGGCCTATAGCTTAAGGTAACTATTTAAAAGGCCCTTTATAAGGCCTCTAAACTAGTCCTTTATATCTATCGTTCTAGGTATACTGCTAACAGCAGCCTTATTAAGGGTAGCCTACTAGCTAGAAATCTATTTCTTAAGTATATTAGCGCTTATTAGGTGTATACACTTAGCGCTGTTAAGTATCTCTTTATATACTTCCTATGCTATAATATATCTCTTAGACATTATCTAGCCTATGTTTTCTTAGAGGGTATTAACCTAGGAGTTAAGATCTAGCTTAGCAGGATAATAGCGCAGGAGAAGGTTAGCGCTAACTGTATTTCTAACCTACTTAAGGAGCTTATTATAAGCCTTCTTTTAGTAGGTATATAATCTATATTATTAATTATAGTTACTTTAATAGTCTTTATAAATAGCTAACTTAGTAGTTAACAGCTTATAGACATTAGAAGCCTGCAGGCGTTAGTTATTGTCTAGTAGGGGGCCTATAGTAAGGTTACTCTAATTAACCTTTCTAAGGTAGTTACTAGGCTTTAGTAGTATTAGCGCTTAAAGGAGTATAGGGAGAGCCTTGCAAGCAGCTCTTAAGCCCTTTTGCGTAGGGTTAATTACTTCCTATAGGTTATTTAATTTAGCCTTTAATTTTAGATAATTAAACTAAAAGACCTAGTTGCAGGTAGTTTTTAGGGCAACTTTTGCGTTATTAGACATCTTACTTAAATTAAGCTTATAGGAATTACTTTGCTAAGCTTGTTATAGTTAATTTCTAGGCGTATAAGACTCTTAATTATTAAAAGTAATAGGGATTAAGGTTATACGTTAATTATACGTATATTAAGTATGTTATGTCTGTAACTATTACAGCGCAGCTAGGCCACTCAGCAAGCCTTTTAGAACCCCTTTCTTAGGTGCCTAAGGCTACCAGAAAAGCCTATTACCTAGGTCTAAGCCTATAACAATTACTCCTGTATTCGCCCAAGCAGCCAGGCCGCACCAGACCAAATATAACCGATCTCCGCGGCGCCCTTCAGGCGCAGCGCCCTCTATGCGCATACCTTATTTTCAACAATTAACTACTCCTATAGTAATAATAATATAGCTATTAATAAGGGTTCTAGCTACTATACCTAGAAGGTAAAAGTTAAAAGTTACTAACTCCTTTACCTAAAAGCTAGAGTTAACTATATCTATTAATACTAGTTTAATTACTTTAAATACTATTTTTATAGTAAATCTTTACACTTAGTTACTATCTACTAGCTTAGTAGATACTCCTATATTAATATAGATATCTTAGATATTATTATCTATATTACCTTTTATAGAGACCTTAAGATAAGTATAGTTATATATATTACTAATAGATAGGGCTTAGACTATATTAATAACCTACCTTAGTAGGAAGGTAGGGTTCTCCTAGAATTAGTAAGTAGTTAGCTTATTATTATTCCCTATATTATAAATAGTCTTATTAATATTTTCTATCTCTAGAGCTTTAAGGAGAGTCTCCTAGGTTTTAACTTCCTTCTTAGTAGGTTTAGGCTTACTAGCCTATTTAAGCTATAATAAATCTCTTAAGGTTTTTATAGCTATTACTATTAGGGCTAATAAATAGACAGTAGGACTATTACCTTTAGGCTTAAAGTAGTCCTTATTAAGGGGGTAGTTATAGTCTGCTAGGAGGATAGGTTCCTTAAGTAAGTATTAGACCTAATCTCTTATATTATTAGAATTAATATAGTAGGCTTTTTAGCCTTATTTCTATAGCTATTAGTAATCCTATAGCCTCTAGTTATAGTTTCTATTAAGGTTACTCTTAAGTAGGGGTAACCTATTATTATATAATCTTAGGGGGGGCTATTTATAGTTTAAGCTTTACTTTTAGTAGTAGTAGTCTTAATCCTAGTAGGCTAAGTTATAGTTAAATTATAAAGGTTACTATTAGTGTTTATTACACTAGTTATAGTTTTAGCCTTAATTAATAATATCTACTATATTTAAATTACTTTTATAGCTATTATTACCCTTATAGGTAAAAGCAGCTATAGAGGTAATATTTTAGCTATAGTAAGAGTCCTATAGGATATAATTCTTCTCTTCTAGTAGGAAAATATAATTATTTACCTTATTATAATCCTAAGGCTTATAAACTAGCTTCTTTAGCTTAATATACAAGTAGCTATATAGCTTAGTAAGTAGCTATAATATAGTTATATCTCCCTAATATTATAAGTATTTAAATACCTAAGTTATAAAGGTGTATAAGTCTTTATCACTATAGATATTAGATATTACCTACTTACTAGTAGTTAGCTATATATTAGCCTCTATATAAGAGGGTAAGAACCTCTATATAAAGGTATAGTAAAACTTCTCTCTTAACCTAGTAATCTTACTTCTATTACTATTATTAAGGAGGTATAACTACTAGTAGAGGGCTTTACCTTATAATATCTATATTATACTATAAAGGAGGGCTGCTTAGCTAATATTATCTAGGCTTAGCTTATTAATAACTATAAGCTGCTAGTCTACCTCTTAATAGTAGACTATATTAGACTAGTTATAGAAGATAGGGTCCTTACTATATCTCTTTAGGTCTATATTAGGCTATAAAATTAAGGCTATTAGAGAAGTAATAGTATCCTAGAATCCTAACTCCTTTACTACTTAACTATAACTTATATTATAGTCTCTAAGTTAATTATATACCTAAGTAGTAGTAGGGTTAGGAGGCTCTATCTATATAAAGTATCCAGCTAGAGTATAACCTAACTAAGTTATAGTAGAGAACTCTACCTTACTATATAAATTAGTAGTTTATTAGGGATAAGGTACTAAGTTATTTTAGTTAGTTAAATAGTTAAATAGAGTAGGGCTAAACTCCTCTTTCTTCTTAAGGTTAATGCTACCCCCTAAGCTAGTAGCCTTCCCTTAAAGCTAGGGAGCCTTTACCTACTCTTATTACTAAGTTAATATTCTAAAGGGGTTTAGTTAGGGGTTAATAGCGTTTATTTACTCCTAGGCTAGAATCTCTTTATAGGAGATATCTACTAACCTAGCGTTAGTAAGAAAGTTAAAGACTTATATATTAAGAATAAAATTAGAAAGCTAGTAAATAATTATATTAACCTAGCTATTATCCTAGCTAGGGGCTAGAGTATTATTAAAATTAGGGTAGTAAGAAATATAGTCCTATATACTAGTAACTAGGCTAAGGATAAGCTTCCTAATAAATTAGAGTTTAGCTATAAATAAGTTAGTAAAGTATTAATTATATATATATTAGATATAGGTAGTAAGGTATTAAGCTTATTAGATGTTTTTCTTAATATAAGTGCTTTATAGGGCCTCTATATTACCTATTAAGTATAATAGAGGGGGTAGGTTAGTTTTTAGCTTAGGGGGTAATAGCTCTAGTTTATCTTTTAAGAATAGATTTATTAATATATTACTAGTATTACTAAAGCTAGTAGGTTACTTACCTTTATCCTGCTTAGGAGCTATAGCAGAAGGAGGTCCTAGGTCTTAATAATAACTTTATAAAAATTTATAAAGCTAAAGTAAAGATAGTTTACCTAGTTATACTACTAGATATTACTGTCTTTCTATCTAGTAAGGCTAAGATAGATAGGGTAAGATAGTAAATATTAATACTATAGCAGTTAACTTTAGCTGTTAGGAGGTAATTAAGCTAAATATAGGTATATGTAAGTAGGTATATAGAATAATAATTCTATCTACTCTATAGAGGTATAAACTATTACTATATAAGCTAAATAGGGATTATATAGATATTCTTATAATCCCTAGTGTTATTACTTAGAATAGTAATAGGTAGTATAAGGCTAAGTGTAATATAATTTTAGTAAAGCTACTAAATAATTAAAGTAGTCTTATAGAAGGTAGCTATATCTATAACTAATAGATACTCTTACCCTATAGTAAGAGGGAAAAGCTTATTAGTTATCTACTTATCTACTAGGTATTTATTATTATAAGCAGTATTATTATACTTAATAGTTATCTTATTACTATAAAAAGCACTCTCTTTTACCTTAATTTAGCTATTTTTATTAGTAGGCTTACTAAAAAAGATAAGCTTAGGTAGCAGCTATTAGACCCTATTAGTAAAGATATATAGGATTAATATAGCTTACTGCTTGCTCTAGCTACTATAGTTACTCTTACTAGCTACTATATAGCTACCCTTATTAGCTTATATTAACTTATCTAAATACTTAAAGGGTATAGGGGTCTTATTAAAGTTAAGGATATAGTTAAGTAGAAATTAGAGGGTACTAGCTAGCTAGGCTAGTAATAGCTAGCTTATACGTTAGTTAAAGTAGAGGAAGTTAGTAATAATCTAGAGGTAGTTAGATAGCAGCTTAGTAGCCTACTTTATAAGGCAGCAGTATAAGATATTCTAGCAGCAGTAAAAAAAGGGTAAACTAGCCTGCTAAGAATTAGAAGTTAGGCTAGCTAATAGGCTAGCTAATAGGCTAGCTAACAGGCTAGTTAATAGGCTAGCTATTATAAAAAAAGGTCTAGGCTATACACCTAAACCAGCCTATTATAATAATTACTAACTTATTGCATTACTACTAAAAGAGGGTATAAAGGTTAGACTCTAGGCTAGGCTAATTAGGTTTAATATACCTTATTGCTAGGCTAATGAGGGTATCTTAGCAGTAATACTAGCCCTTAATAGTTATATATAGGACTTAAAAGTAGGCAGTAGCCTTACTAAAAGTTAGGCAGTAGAGACTGTTAGTAGGGTTAAGAGGTATATCTCTAGCCTATTAACAGTTAGTATAGGTTACCTAGCTAGGCTTAACTAGTAATTATTTGTATTTAAAATACATTATAGCAGCTACTTTTTTTTACTAACTATATAACCTTTTAACCTTTTTAACTAATTAAGTTAAAGCGTATTTTTAATAAGTAATTACTTTTAGCTACTTACTATAACCCTACTATCTTTTTAGAGGGGTATTAAGGTTAATTTCGCTAAGCAGCTAGCAGTTAGGTATTATAGTAGAAATACAGTATAGTAAAAGTTATTATAAAGTAGAAGGTTTCTTAGAGTAAGTAGGCTAGAGGGATAGGCCTTATTAACACTAACTAGCAGGCTAGTAGGCTAGCAGTTAAAAGCTAGCAGGCCAGCTATCAGCTAGTAGATGTAGTGACCGCCTTCAATAATAGGCCTAGCGTAGGGCAGCAGCTAGGCTGCTTCACATTAATACAGCCCCTAGCGTAATCCGTAGTTGTTGAGAGAATACAGTATGTTGGTAGCTTACAACTACACTACGTCAATGCAGAGCTTGAGAAGGAAGTCTATTCGATGACGTCGTTGTTGTCAGTTTTGCTTCACTAACCTTTTTTTGCTTTCTTTCTAATTCATAATACTACCGTGTACATCATTAATTACCCATCAGCCCGGGAGCATCCATCCCATAAACACCAAGGACACATACACACACACACACACACAAACACACACATCCTGTTAGGGACTGATGACAAGTCGATGACGAAAGGGTTACGGATGGGATGCAGGGGGGCACCGGAGGAGTCCGGAAGAGCCCAGAGGAGTCCGGAGGAGCCTAGAGGAGTCCGGAGGAGCCTAGAGGAGTCCGGAGGAGCCCGGAGGAGCCCGGAGCTAGGGATCAGTAGGGTATTTAAGGGCATCCCTCAAGTCAGAGACTTAAGGAGGGCAGATTCGAATAGTCATTCATACACATACCTACCTTTCAGGTGCCATCATCAGCTCTTTCACTCTGTACAACCCCATCGCCTAACACGTTCAAATCTCAACCTATCTATAGGCGCACCAACCGTTAGCAGCATCAATAGCTCCTAAGTCCCCAGACGAGAGCAACGTCCCAGCAGGTAGAGAAATAGCTAAAGGATAGTATTACTAACGAGAATACTAAGGTAGAGGTAATGCGTCGCATAGGCAACAGGCAGGCAACAGAGAAGCACCTAGTAGTCAGCGTCTAGGCATATAAAGCTAGATAGGACAGTTAAACAGCAATAACAGTATCTTAGTCTATTAGTCCTCAGATAGATAGAAGAGGCAGGGGTATAGGTTACCTCCTGCTAGGCCTCTAGCAGACTTAGGAAGCAATAGAGTTACCTAGCCTAAAACAGGATACTAGTATAGCTAGTTAGAACTCTATCTACAACATTGCAGCCTTAGGATAAGGCTGTAGGAGAAGGGGGATAAGCTAGCTACTAAGGGTAATAAAGGTAACTAGTAAAGCAGTAAGGCAAAAAGGAGCAGCTAAGCAAAGGAGACAAGGCTGCCCTGCAGCAGCCAGCCCTCAACCAAGGCACTCAACCAAGGCACTCAAAACACAGGCCCTATAAAAAACCTACTGTTGGAGATCGAAGAGCGCTAGAGGGCACCGGAGGAGCAGCAGAGGAGTAGAGGAGGGCACTAGAGGAGCAGCAGAGGAGCAGAGGAGGGCACCGGAGGAGCAGCAGAGGAGCAGAGGAGGGCACCGGAGGAGCAGCGGAGGAGCAGCAGCCCTGAAAACGGCACCACTCTTCCTACCGTACGGCAGAGGTTTAACGAGGGTGACGGGGGCTAGGAGCAGGCCAGGAGCAGAGACATCATAAGCTAGGAGCAGGTTAGGAGCAGAGGAGTAGGACGAAGGGCAGAGCTAGGCTGCGAATAGCCAAGCCTCAGGACGAGGCTTATGGAGGAGGGGGATTGTGTTAGGGACTGATAACAAGTTGATGACGAAAGGGTTACGGATAGGATGCAGGGTGGCACCAGAGGGGTCCGGAGGAGCCCAGAGGAGTCCAGAGGAGCCCAGAGGGGCCCAGAGCTAGGGATCAGTAGGGTATTTAAGGGCATCCCTCAAGTCAGAGACTTGAGGAGGGCAGATTCGAATGGTTTTTCATACACATACCTACCTTTCGGGTGCCATCATCAGCTCTTTCACTCTGTGCGACCCCATCGCCTGACACATTCCCGGACATCATACAACATGACGCCGAACAAGACCTTCATCTTCAAAAAGATCCCCACGGGCCTCCCTGTGGCCGGGGAGCACCTCACCGTCGAGGACCGCCCCATCGACCTCGACGACGTCCCCGCGGACGGCGTCGTCGTCGAGACCCTCTACGCCTCCTTCGACCCCTACCAGCGCGGCCTCATGAGGGAGGCCGGCAAGAAGTCCTACACGGCCCCCTTCGACCTCGACGGGCCCATCACCAACAGCACCATCAGCAGGGTCCTCAAGAGCGACACGCCCAGGTTCGCCGAGGGCGACGTCGTCCTCGTCTTCGCCCCCGTCGCCCAGTACGCCCGCCTGCCGGCCGGCGGCGCCCTGGAGCAGGCGCGCAAGATCCACAACCCGCATGGTCTGGACCTGGCCCTCTTCCTCGGGCCCCTCGGCATGCCCGGGCTGACGGCCTGGTCCGGCCTGCACAAGATCGGCAAGCCCAGCAAGGGCGAGACCCTCTTCGTCAGCTCCGCCGCCGGCGCCGTCGGCCAGCTGGTCGGCCAGATCGCCAAGCGGGAGGGCCTCACCGTCGTCGGCTCCGTCGGCTCCGACGAGAAGCTCGACTACATCACCAAGCACCTCGGCTTCGACGCCGGCTTCAACTACAAGAACGAGAAGCCCGCCGACGCCCTCCCCCGGCTGGCGCCCAACGGTATCGACATCTACTTTGAGAACGTCGGCGGGGACCACCTCGAGGCGGCTCTGGCCTCCATGAATGTCGAAGGGCGCATTGCCGTCTGCGGCATGGTAAGTGTCTCTTTTTTCTTTTTGTTTTTTTTTTTCCTTTTTTTCTTCTTTCCCCATTTTTCCAAGATTTCAAGATCCCGAAATGGCGGCACGCTGCATACTCACAGGAGACTAATGCGCTCGCAGATCTCCGGCTACAACACCCCCGCGGATCAGCAGCAGGGCATCAAGGGCCTGATGCAGCTCGTCATCAAGCAGATCACCATGGAGGGCGTCCTCGTCGGCAACCCCAAGTTCGGCGCCGCGTACTTCAAGGACCACCAGGAGCACCTGCAGGCCTGGCTGTCCGACGGCAGCGTCAAGGCCAACCTGGCGGTGACCGAGGGCATCGACAACGCCGCCGAGGGCCTCATCGGCCTGCTCACCGGCGAGAACTTTGGCAAGGCTGTTCTGAAGGTCAAATAGGGAAACCGTCTTATATGCATTTGTCTCTGCTTGGGGCGGTCTGACGAAGAAATGAGTCAATGAAAAAAACTTATTACCATGACCCTGGCTCCTTTTGAACGTTAGCGATAGACACAAGTAATTATGAGATGCGTTGAGTGAGGTTCTCAGTCAGTGGACAATGGACACCTCAACAAGCCTGTAAGAGATCAAGATGATATGTTTCAAAGCACCTAGAGCAAGATCAGGGGAACCCATTACGTCTTATTTAACGACAAGTAATAAAGTAGGTTGTTTGATAAACTAAGACCTGATTTATTTATTTGTCCTTACTGCCACAGCTATCATTTACCTACAGCTAACACGTATATCTACTTAAAACAATTCTAGACTAGTTGTTATTTATAGTTATTCTTAATAATTAATATAACCTATAGGTATAGAGATAACTTAGCACCCTGCTTGCTGACTATTAAACTGTTAGTAGGAACATCTGTCACGCGATCTGGCGCCTGTAGCAGATAAAGAGTATCCCACAAGGCTTAGGCCGATTTGCCTACTCCATGAGGTGAGGTGAGGTGCCATTGCGTCTTATTTAACGACAAGTAATAAAGTGGGTTGTTTGATGAACCAAGACCTGATTTATTCATTTGTCCTTACTGCTACAGCTATTAATTACCTACAGCTAACGCACACATCTACTTAGAATAATTCTAGACTAGTTGTTGTTTATGGTTATTCTTAATAATTAATATAACCTGTAGGCGTAGAGATAACTTAGCACCCTGCTTGCTAACTAGTAAACTGTTAGTAGGAACATCTGTCACGCGATCTGGCGCCTGTGGCGGATAAAGAGTATCCCACAAGGCTTAGGCCAATTTGCCAACTCCATGAGGTGAGGTGAGGTGGAAATCAACGGAAAGAAAGAAGAAGAAGAGGTTTAAAAACCCTCCCGGTTTCCGCCCGCTTAGAAAGGGGTTCTCGGTTACAACGACCGAAAGCTGGAGACCGTCCACTTTTTCTTCCATCGGAAAGATTACGACGAGCGGAGGGGGTTCCCACACGAAGCCAGCTACGCGTTGACGTGTCGTTGTTTTGGGCTTTTCCCCCAGACCCGGACCCGGGATGGCGGGATGAGAAGTGGGAATGGATGTTGGCAACTAACTGCGGAGGTGTCTTGACTTGTTGGATCGTGGAGTTGGCCATTTGCCAGTTTCCCAGTTACGTACGATGTGCGATGGCACGATTCGATATAATATATTACAGTTTATATTGCGTGATTCTAGGGGGGTCTCTACGGACGAAAGTCCGAGGTGCTCAAGGTCCTGCATATCGTTATCACCCATCAAACCTGCATTCAGGTGTACACACTTTTCACTGTTCACGCCGATGGCGCCTTCCCCCCCCTTCTTGAGTCGAACCAACAGACACAGCTTGGCTTGTTGAAAAAGGAACAAATCACAAAAAAAAAAAAAAAAGGCCTCCCAAGACATCGCCAAGCGGAGGTTCCGCCTATTCAGACTTGGAAGTGGAGGGGCACCAAGACACTTGTGGATATCAAAAAGCCCGACGGCGGCCAACTAGACTAGAGATTTAAGCTTAAAACTTGGCCAACGTCATCGCCAACGCCGCCACCCATGCCCGCCGAGAAAACACCAAGAGAAAAAGGGTCTTTCATCTCCCTTTGTGCCCTCCTCCTCCCTTTCTTTCCCTCCTTCCTGCCTCTTTTAAACCCAGAGTACGAAGTCTTGGAATCGGAGGATCGGCTTGCCTTGTTGGGTATCCCGCGCGGAAGGATGCCGATGCGCCGATGGTCTCGGCGATGGCTTTCGCGATCCCACCTCTTTCTTGTTGTGCGGTTCGTCATTGAACCGGCGTCTGAAAAGTTTTTTGCTGGTGATTAGAGACTGAGGCTTCTCCGCGAGTAACTCTCTTGGCCGTTGACTGCCACTTGGTTACCGACTGTTACTTGTTGGTTGGAGAAAGAAGAGGGCGAGGGATGGGTAGATAGTTAACGGTCTCATGATATCAACCTACTGCTTATGGCTCACAGATGGGAATTATAGCTGTTTCTACGATCGACAGGACATTGAAACAAACCCCAAACAACTGGCAACCTGGACCCCCATCATAAAGTTGGATTCGGCCCTTCTCCCGGAACGCTGACCGGATAACACCACGTCCACCGACACCTCCAAATCCCAATACTGCACCGTCTGGAGATGTTTGTGTGGTTTGTGTGGTGTGGGTAGTAGCGTCGGACTCCTCCGAGCCGCATATTACGGACCCGTCGTGACCTCCGCCCGTCCAATCTGTAAACCTCCCCGAGGCATGACCTCAGCCAAGTCATCCTCCCCAGAGTAACGGACTCTGCAAGACCCACGAGGTCGGTCAAGTCGTTGGGACCAGGTGGGGGGGTGAGATGTGAGCGAGTACAAAGGCGCACATACATCCGCCGCGAACCACGTTTCCGAACCCCCAAGAAAGCTCTTGAGTCTCACCAAGGACCTGGCGGGATCATCCTCTTTACTTTCACCCCCCTTTGTCACCCTCTCTCTCTCACTCTCGACCACCATATATCTCGGCGCCTGTTGGATCAAGCATGGCCGACCGCAACACGGCCGACCAGAACACGGCCGCCGCCACCGCCGCCGCCGCCTCCCCCACGGTCGAGCCCAACATGTCCGAGAAGCGCGAGCACCCCAGCGACAGCGGGAGCAGGACGCCGTCGTCCGTCGACAGCAGCCGCGCCGTCGACGAGAAGCCCAAGCCCGAGGGGTTCCTCGCGCGCATGGGCAACCTCCCGGAATGGGGCTTCCGCGGCAAGCGGCTCCAGGGCCGGGTGCTCAACTGGTCCATCGGCTTCATCGCCTCCTGCGGTTTCCTCATGTTCGGATACGACCAAGGTGAGCGAGCGAGCTCTCTTCTCGAGGACCGTGTTCCGGACCATGCTCGAATCATTGCTAACCGGCCTTCTCTCCCCCGATTTAGGTGTCCTCGGCTCGCTGCTGACCCTGGACGACTTCCAGAGGAGCATCCCCCTCATGACGCCGCTGGAGCAGTCCAACTCGCTCTGCTGGCTCGACTTCCCCGACAACACCCAGAGGGACCACAGCCAGTGCACCGGCGACCCAAACACCCAGGCCGCCGCCGTGGCCGTCTACCAGATCGGCTGCTTCCTGGGCGCCGTCCTCATCCTCTTCTACGGCGAGACCTGGGGCCGCAAGTCGTCCACCTTCTGGGGCAGCGCCATCATGATCTTCGGCACCGTCCTGCAGGCCTCGGCGCACGAGTACGGCCTCTTCTCCGCCGGCCGCGTCGTCGGCGGTATCGGGAACGGCATGGTCACGTCGAGTGAGTCCCGACTTTGGGTCCCCTTCCCCCCTCGCCCCTGTCTCGCTGCGTGCTTCGAGAATCGGGCTAAAACCGTATCGTATCACAGCTATTCCCACATGGCAGTCTGAGTGTGCACGCCCGCATCAGCGAGGTTTCCTCATCACCCTCTCCGGCGCTTTGATCAGCTGCGGTATCGCCATTGCCTACTGGGTCGATGTAAGAGTCTTTATTCGGAAAATTTCATAAAAAACCTGATAAGTAGGTACTGACCGTTTGAAAGTACGGCTTCTACTTCCTCGAGGGGTCGATCCGCTGGCGCTTCCCCGTCTCGTTCCAGTCCTTCTTCACCATCATCGTCATGATCGGTCTGCTCTACCTCCCCGACTCGCCCCGTTGGTTGGCCATGAAGGGCCGCATGGACGAGGCCCGCGAGGTGACGTCTCGTCTCCTCGGCAAGCCCATCGACCACGAGGACGTCACCGTCGAGGTCAAGGCCATCCAGGAGGCCCTCGAGGCACAGAGCCAGGGCGGAAGCTTCAAGTTCAAGGAGCTCCTGACCAACGGCCCCTCGCAGAACCTGAGACGCACTCTTCTCGGCATTGCCGCGCAGTTTTTTCAGCAGATCTGCGGTATGTTTCAGTAGTTGTCCTACTTTTTTTTTCTTCGTTTTATTCTTGTTCTGCGTGCAGATGATGAACCTCGTCGCTGACCGCATGAGTTTCTCGCCAGGTATCAACCTCATCACGTACTACAGCGGGTTCCTGTTCGAGAACTCGCTCGGTTTCGGCCCCGAGCTGTCCCGGCTCCTGGCCGCGTTCAACGGCACCGAGTACTTCCTGGCCTCGCTCGTCGCCCTGCCCCTGATTGAGAGGACCGGACGGCGCAAGCTCATGCTGTTCGGGGCGTTCGGCATGATGGCCTCCATGGCCATCCTGGCCGGGACCGTGTCCACGGGGACGGTCGACGAGACCGGCGCCCCCAAGCTCGAGACCAAGTACGGAGTCACCGCCACCGTCTTCCTCTTCGTCTTCAACTCCTTCTTCGCCATCGGTAAGGCTCCCCTCCCCTCCCCTCCACCCGAAACCCGTAACCAAGTAGACTTGGCCACACTCCCCCCCCTTTCCCCCAAAACTGACCAAGAACAACAGGATGGCTTGGCATGACCTGGCTCTACCCCGCCGAGATCACCAACCTCCGCATCCGCATCCAGGCCAACGCCCTCTCGACCTGCTCCAACTGGCTGTCCAACTTCCTCATCGTCATGATCACGCCCCCGGCCTTCGCCAACCTGGGCTACCGGACCTACGTCATGTTCGCCGTCTTCAACGCCGCCATCATCCCCTGCGTCTACCTCTTCTTCCCGGAGCCCAAGGGCCGCAGCCTCGAGGAGCTCGACATCATCTTCGCCAGCGCCCACGCCGACAGGGTCAACCCCGTCAAGCGCGCCAAGGAGATGCGCAAGGTCGAGGGCAGGGACCTCGAGAACGAGCTGGAGAAGTACTTTGGGTCCACCGAGATGGTCGAGGACGCCCGCCCCATGATGCAATGAGTGCACCATGCACTTTGAAGGTTACGGCAGCAACAACAACCACCACCACCAGTGCATCACGCTCTCGGAGCGCTTATTTGATGATACCAACTCGTAATAATGAGTACAATTTACTTTAGATACCTAGGCTTAGTCTGTTTCAGTCAAAAGAACTGTGTGCATGTTACATCGCTGGGTTGATTCTCTCTTCCATGTGCCATGGCTCGTTGGGAGGCCAGTAACGAGCGCCTCGCACCCACGTAGGACCTGCTGCAGCCGAGGGGAAAGTTGATACCTGGACCGAACACCGTGCCAAAGAGTCCCAAAGAGAATCCAAACTCGAGTCGAACAGAGGGGCCATCTTGACGATCGCGCCTGATCAACTCGAGACAATTTAGGGCAGGTTCGCATTACAGACTGCGCAATCGAGAGCTCAACCATTTTCAAGAGTTGGAGCAGGCGACTCATTCAACTCCATGGCTTATCGACTACCAAGACCCTTTCTTCAACTTTCTGCCGGCCTGGCTTCCTTTTGTTGTGAATCAAGAACGGACGGTCTTCCATCGCATACATCGGGGCAGTCTGACTGCCGGTGACTACCACGAGGTATACATCGTAATTACGGTGCATCCTTTCGGCAGGGTAATATAGCAGCAGTGGTTCTATGTATAATACTGATGCCTTGAGAAGAAAGAGACTTCGTGGCCAGTGGTCTATGTAAACAAAGTGAGGGCATCACAGCCCAACACCTGTGGCCAGATGGCCCCCGCTGTCCGGGATCCGGTTCATGCGAATGTCGCCGGCCCCGCTTTATTGTCATCGCCGAAGCCCGGTCTGCTGCGCGGCCTCGTCTCGGGGCTGTGGAGTCGCTGCTGTTGCCTGTTCCGACAGCGTCAAACATGCCGATGGAGAGACATCAGCGATTACGTCCAGGCGCTCGTGTCTCTAAAAGAACTACTGGTGTTTTCATAAGCTACATCCCTTGGAGGATTGGTGTTTACGCCTCTCTGTTGCTTCTTGATAATCATGTTACAGAAATTATGTAGATTTGTCGCTGTTTTACTGCACTGTCCAAGTGATTACAAACAATTACCCAAATAAGCTATAGATACATACTCTTCCAGCGTTCATTTCTGCGCCATGATTGCGCTGGGGTCTTCACGCAGCTGCTCAGTGATCGGCCAGGCCGGTCTTCCGTGTCTTCTCTCTAATTCAATGCCTACGTGCTCCGGTTGAACAGGAATACATGTACTGATTCTACAAGCCGAACAAAACACCCAGGACAACAGCAAAAGACACCCACAGCATTTGGGTACTGTAAATCGAGGAGGCCTTGGAAGTCAGGTTGATGGCAGCAGGGGCTCCGCTGTCGGGCGCACAAGTGAGGTTGAATTTGGCCGTCGTGCTGAGGTCCTCGGTAATGGCAAACTTCTCGGCATTCGCAGGGTTGGAGTCTCTCAGGGTGTACCACCAGGTGTTCACGCGCCCAAAGAGCCTGTCGCATCCAATGTCCTGCCAGTACCGCCCCGCGTTCGAGACGCTGGCGACCGACTGTCCGCGCGCGGGCCCCGACGCGGGGTGCCCCGTCTCCGTCACCCAGAGCGGCTTGCCCCCGGTGGCGTTGAGGGAGACGTCGTAGATGTAGTCGAAGAGCGTGGTCGCGTTGCCGATGTCGTTGCCCTTGTCGTATTCGTAGTAGGTGTAGAGGTCGGTGCCGAGCCAGTCGATCTCGTCGACGACGCGGCTGTTGCTCGCGTTGCCGAACGCGCTCCAGGCGTCGACGTGCCCGACGGGCTTGTCGCCGAGGATCGTGCCCCGGATGGCCTCGCGGACCTCGCGGACGAACCGCACAATGGTGTCCGGCCCCTGTCCGAGCCCGGCCTCGTTCCTGATGCCGGATTCCGAGAGGCGGTAGAGGTCCTCGCTGCCGACCGAGATCCCGACGACGAGGTCGGCGAACCGCTGGCCGAACTCGTCGATCGCGCTCCGCATGGCCGCGAGCTCGTTCTCGATCGTCTGCGTGCCGGAACACCAGATGCCGAGCAGCAACGAGGTGTTGGTCGCCAAGGCCGCGGGGAACGCCGAGATCGGATCGTTCTCGGTGCCCGCCTGGATCATCGTGTACAGGCGCACGCTGTTGAAGAGACCCGGCGAGCCGCGGAGCCTCTGGGCGGTTGTCATCTCTTTCTGGAAGTCGGACTGGACTTTCGGGACGGTGTTGTCCTTTGTTGCGCCCGAGTTGAAGCCCAGCAGCCCTGTTGGCATCTGCTGCCCAGCGGCGCCGACGGCCAGCCAGGTTAGAAAGCAGAGGTTGAGTAGAACCATGTTGATGGTGATGGTTGAGAAACGACTGACAAGATGGGTTGGTTGGGCATGTGAGCTTGAAGCCGGCCGGCAATTGGGTCTCCTGAAGGTATATAACCATGCGGACTGAGTGCTGTTGAGCACCCGGGCCGACTATGCTACATCGGTGATGAGATGAACTCAAAACCCGACACTCCTCTCAATGATGTGCCCTAGTCCCTACCCTGAGGAGCCAGCTGTGTCGTATCAATACGAGGTATCTGAGACGTACATTAGAATAAACTTCTCAATCTGAATATTGGCAGTGCGACATGACAGGGGTCACCGATGCAAGGTCGAGGTTCACTTCGATGGGCAAGGGTTTGGGGCATGACTTGATAGGTTCACAGCCCGGAGGGTGCTGTCAAATTGGAGCCCTTTTGTTACAACGTCCAATTTGCTTCCTCCTCTGATTAGGGGCCAGATTTGCTCCTCCGATATAATATTGGAGTTAGGTTGTACTGAGGTAAAAGTGACCTTTTTGATTAATTAGCTAAGCAAACCTAAGGGTTATTTCTGCCTACATACTGTTGCTATCCCTATGCCTTAACTGCCTACCTGTTTGAAATAACGTTTTACTTCCCCTTATATTAACGTAATTAATCCCTTATTACTTTATCGTTTTTCTTCCCTCTATTATTATTATTGTTGTTATTACTATTATTATTATTATTATAAGAATAACTAATTAGCAAGAAGAAGAAGGAATATCTATTAATAGTAATACTATTATTATTAGCCCTATTACTATAAGCTATAATAACTTCCCTACTAGCAGTTAGCAGCAGTCTTAGTGACTGCCTCCTATCTAACTGCTAGCAGCCTAGCGCCTAGCAAAATAAAGCTAATAAGCCCTTTATAAGGCTATTAATAAAGTTAGAGGAAGCTCTAGGCAAGACCTAAGGAGCCTAACCTAAGAGTCTATTATAAATGCTAGCTAGACATAAAAAAAGGCTTATATACTATAGTTAATAGAATTAATAGCTTGTTTTATAGAGGAGCTGCTTAACCTCTCTTATAATAATAACTTAAGTATAAAGAAAGCAGTAGTCTAGAAGCTAGTATTTAAGCAGCTTATAATAAAGGTAAATAGGGAGAAGTAGTTTCTTTACTACTAAGTAACTAATAGTTAGTTAGTAAATAAATATAATATTAAGAAAAAGAGGTATAATACCTAGGTATTAATTACCTATTAATTAGGTAATACCTATAATAAGGAAGACAGTAAGGTATACTGCTTAGAGGAGGCTAAAAAGGACTTTCTTACTAATTATCTAAAGGGTAGATAGGTCTTTAAGAAAGGCCTAGGTAAGCTAGCTATATACTAAGAGATATAGCTAGCTATAGTTAGTAAGGGTAACAGTATTTATATAGCTGCCTTATTTACCTAATAAGAGGCTAATAAGGAGGATAAGGATAAGGAAGAGGATAATAATAATAATAATAAGGTTATTTTCCTAGAGGAGAATTAGCTTAGTTACTTAATAACAATAAGTTAGTAGTTACTAACTAGCTTACTTACCTTATTAACTCTAAATTTATTACTAATATCCCTCTGCTAGCTAGGCCTAATATCTCCTTTCCTACCCCTTAAGTTATATAGCTAAAGTAAGGTTTTAGCTACTAAAGCTAATGTATATGTTAGGCAGTTAATATAGGACCTTAGAAGGAGCTTCTTTAAGAGCAAGAGGGAGCTAGTAGGGGTACCCTTACGTAATAAGGCAGTAGTCTAAAAGGCCTTTACTAACTTCTTAAGATTTTAAATAGAGCTGCTAGAGAAGGTATATTTAGCTGCCTTATAAAAGTTAATAAAAAAGTATAATAAATAGCTTATACTATAGGTAGTATATTAGAATCTCTTACCTAATAATAAGCTTAAAAAGGCATATATTAAGGAGTTAGCTAGGGATATTAACGTTAAGTAGTAAAGGTAGTTAGAAAAGGGAGGTTATTATTAAGTAATTAGAAAAAGGAGGTTTTTTTTTTACTAAGTATAGGTAGGTATAGGTAGGTATAGGCTAGTTTTTTTAGGTAGTTATATATAAAAAAACACTACTTTCCCCTCCTTTTTTCCTACTTCTAAAAAATATTACTTTTTTACCTATTTTCCTCTATAGCCTAATAAATCTAACTCCTCTATATCTTTTAAGCTGCTTAAGCCTGTATTTAAGCTATTATTTTTCCTCTATATAACCTATTTACCCTCCTCTTTATAGGCCTTATATTAAGCAGCCTAAAGCTAAAGCTAGTTACTTCTAGGTAACTACCTCTTTTAGCTAGGCACTAGAGCATAAAGTTATGCAGCCTAGTAACTGTATATACTATTACTACCTATATCTTTATATAGTACTTAGGTACTACCTACTAAATAATCTACTATCTTTACTTTAGGCAGCTAAAGACCTACTTAATAATAACTTAAAGGTAATAGTAGTGTAAGTTATATAGCTCTTTCTTTATCCTTAGTAGTCTATTCCTATCCCTCTAGTCTTCTAGATAATAATATATCCTAGGATATAGAATAATAAGCCTATTTTGCTCTCTAAATCCTAAGTCTGCTAGGAAATACTGACTAGCTAGTATATTAAAACCTCTAGCGAATGTATAGTTAGTAAGGCTAGCGTTATAAATTAAGCCTTTAGCCTTAGTAAGTATATATAAAAAGCTCCTATTAAAGTAGACTGTAGTAAATATGTTTTATAAGATAATGCCTTTCTAACTACACTATAGCTATTAATTATCCTCTATAACCTAAGCACTAATAAGTATACTATTAATAGCTCCTATATACCCTATAAAGTCCTATTACTTTAGATAGAGCTTAATTTCTACTAATACTTTATTAATATAAACTAGTTAGATATACTCTTTATAGAGTTATATAAGGTATAGCAAGACCTTATTCTATACTATTAAGATTATTAACTAAGTAACCTTAAAGAAATATATAATATTCTGCTAGGTGCTGCCTATCGCTAAGAGAAGTAGAATAAATAATATCTTCTGCTGCAGTAATAGATACCTTAATAAACAGATAGGTGTCTTCTTCTTTACCTATTTTACTAGAGTATAAAACTAGTGTTTTGTTATATAAAAGAGCTTATAGAAATAACTCTTTAACCTATAAAGGAGCTTTAGGTAATATACTGTTATAGCTGCTAGGCTACCCTTATTAATAATATTTCTTTCTAACTGCCTATTATTATATAGGTAGCTTATTACTGCTTAGGTAGCTGCTATTACTGCAGCTATTACTAGTAGTACTTTATTATTATTATTATTACCTATACTGTTACTACTCTAATACAGTCTAATACTGTTAAAGGGTGCTTTTAAAGCTAGATAACAGTATTAGACTATTTATATAGGAAGCAGGGTAAAAAACCTAAATATCTGCTGTTTTTTGATAGCAAAATGTTATTTTAAGTAAGGTATGTGGTTAATACAGGGATACCTATAAGGATAAACTGAAATCATGAAAATGTAGCCTGAAAACAGTCTAGCGCAGCATTTATTCAGTTTCTAACTAATATTTCAGAACAGAGTTCAGCATTCCGATATTATATCGGCGTCGAAATCAGGCCCTAGGTAGTGATCTGGTCGAGTGTGGCCTACGGTCTACCTGTACGAGTAATGATGGGCCAGAGGGAGGGACTATTTGAGAGTGACTGGCCCAGCCATCTTGAGGTGCTAGGAAGAACAGGCAAAAAAAAAAAAAAAACACCCCCGGGTAGGCCTCGCATCAACGTCCTCTTTTTGAGATGCGTTCATCCGGCCAGGCTTGGAAAGACTGGATGAAATCATTCGACTTCCAAGTTCAGCTGAATGTTTTCAGATCAGTGTGACAGTGACGCAGTTGAACTCCCGCCTGTCAGACTCCTTGATCGCATCGGCCTGGCACCGCACGAGTCACACGCTGGGTGTTCTGAGTATTGGATGCAACCATGCTTGTATACCATATTATTCTGTCAGGTGCGAGTGGACCCCAATTCTCCCGAGTCTGAAGACACTCTAGTTTTGCCCCATAATCGCTGATGTGGTTTCCGATCAGGTTGTACGAGGTATCAATGTGTTGCAGCACATATTAACTTGCGGTAAAACCTTGTGGGAAGAAGAGTGACTTCTTTAGTTCTTGGTCGAGGAGTCGGCCAGTTTAGCTGGTGTTCATGAAGAGCAAGCGAAGACCAAGCGTTTCTATTAGATTAAAGTTTATAGCCATATGATTTATTTAATTGGGAAACTCCCACCCTTGGCAAAATGACGCCCCTGCGCCCACCCCCCTTTGTATGTAGTGTATGTGCCCATCACTGCCACTCCAACTCGACAAAAATCCTCTCCGGGTCCCGGCAAGGCCGGATCAGACACGTTTCACACCGAAGTGAGTTGCGCGCCCGCAGACTTAGCGGAAGATCAAAGGCCCGAGATGGCGACATTCATTTTAATTTCCATCATGCATGGAACATGGGGGCTAGTCCCGGCACTGTTGGATTGTGAGGCACCATCGCCCCCGGTGAACAATCTGTTACTAGGCTGAACGGACATGTTCTGCTTGATTTTTGACACGACGGGCAAGGGCAAAAGTAGACCTACTGACTGGGAGTTACTCTTGGTATCACAGGTCACTCAAGTAAGCGAACGGTTCAATGACACGAGGTTGTTCACGTTGCTGGTTGGGTTGGTTGCAAAAGAGAGAATCTAACGTGAAGGGCCGCAATCGAACGAAGAAGCCGTGATATGGCTGACAAAATGGACCCACTTCGACGGAGGAGAATCCGTGTGATATGATTGGCTCATGGTCGGCATGACTCAGCACACATACATACCTAGGCACTTGCCCCCGCTGATTCGGGTTCTCCATCCATGCTGCCATGATGCACCACACCATATTAATTAAAGCATTCCAACATTTATTCTCAAGGCGCGGTCTGCAAAACAAAAGACTTTGCACAAAAGTCTTTCCTCAATGCTAGGAGTTGGGCATACGACTGAACGCACAGTACCTGGAACATACGGCAGATCTTTCTTGAGCGTTTGGCGCGGCACGTGCAGATCTAAATAGGGACGGAGATTCAGATGAGCGAATGATTAATAACTAGTTGAGATTGTGCGGGCTCACATGGTGCTGACTCATTAATGGCAAAAGGAGAATAGGGAAGCTTGGTGCTCGGAAGGGAATTCACATCTTGGCGTAGGCAAGGTTAGATACGGCGACAAGGGGGATGGTTTTAGCCGCTCCTTCAGCGTTATAGAGCATATATCCTACTAAGGGACATGATGTTGAAAAGATGAGGCTAAGCAGCTGCTTGTCTATTGTATAACATCGAGGAGGCAACTCCAGTGTCTACCGCTTGATACCACTGGCAGCTAATTAATTGATCCAAGACTTTCTACATGATAGATCATAGCTAGCGATATAGAACCGTTCCAACTGGACAGGCTGACTTCAGCCCTGGAGAGCATTGTGTTCACTGTTGCAGTTGTTACGGCTGCACCCCAAATTCTGGGATACACAAATAATAAATCGCGATTTGCCTCGTCTTTTGGCACTTTTGTAGGCTTAGCAGTACATTTCTATTCTCTGAGCCCAAGTCTTTCCCATGAACAAATCAACTCCCTGCCAGCCCATGTAGATGTATCATGGGTGAGTACATATTCGGTGGTTACACAAACTGTTGAGCCTCATCTTCAAAGGTAGCCCTCATGTGAGCGAAACCTTGTTGCTCTTTGCTCTGAAACGGCAGCATCTAAACCGAAAATCAAACTTGTCTGCTGCCAAGACTGTGCGCTTTTCCCTTGAACGGAGGTTCTTGTCAGCAGAGACATGGGCATTACCATGTTTGAAGTGAACACTGAGGTTGTTACTGTTTGAAGACCCTCGTAGACAAAGGCTCCTTGTTGTGTCCTCGAAGCCGAGGTCCTTGCGACGTGCTTTGTGATGATACTACTGAAAGGGGCAATTCACGGAACAGTCCTTGAGTTTTCATTGTTATCATCAATGTCATTGTCTTCTACTAGATGGGAGTTGTTGAGAGTTGCAGCGATGTTCCAGATAGCTTCGACGTATAACAGAGCCGGTTCCATTCACCGAAGAAGGCTGGAACTTGTAGGTCATTCAGCAACACTAATAAGTAACACAACAATTCACAATTCCCAACATCAAGTCGCCGATTTTGTTTCTTCCATGATGAGATTCTCCGCAGACGGAGCCAGACTCGGGCCAAGCATGGCGTCAGTAGACACGGAACGACCTCGAAACACCACGGGACAGCCAGCTCGGCCTCGGCACCACGCTGGCTTCTACCGCGGCCTCAGTTTTGTAGGTCTCGTCATGGCGCTGATACGGTTTCTCTGGAACCACCCGGTCGTCCCCTTGTCCTTCTTCATATGGTGGTCCTGCCAAGATTCCATCGAGCAGTACCTCTCCAGGCTGACCGCGCCAGTCGGACGCCGTACGCCGCAGGACTGGACGACGATGTTCATCTCGTTGTTCTTCCTCCGGTACGTGCGCCTCGCCATCAACATGTGTGGGTCCTGGCGGTACAGGCCCGCGCCCGTCCCCCGGCTCCCGACCTGGAGCCGCCGGGACGTGACGGTGATCCTCCCGACGATCGACCCCGACAACCCCAAGTTCGACGAGTGCATCATCTCGCTGCTCGAGAACCGGCCGGCCGCGATCCTCGTCGTCACCGTCGGCGCCAGGATGCGGGCCCGCTGCGAGGCCATCGCCCGGACCTACCGCAGCAACTACCCGTCGACCGAGATCGGCGTCAGCGCCGTCCTCCACCCGTCCAAGCGCCGCCAGGTCGCCCACGCCGTGCCGCACGTCCGGACCGAGTTCACCGTCATGGCCGACGACCACGTCTTCTGGCCGAGCCGCGACTTCCTCCCCTCGGCCCTCGCCCCCTTCGAGGACGGGAACACGGGTGTGGTGGCGACGCACAAGCGCGTCCGCCGCACGACGCCCGGTGAGTGGTCCCGCCCCTCCGTCGTGAACCTGATCGGGTGCTTCTACCTGCTCCGCCACAACTGGGAGCTCCGGGCCTCCAACGCCGTCGACGGCGGCGTCTTCGTCGTGTCCGGCCGCACCGCCGTCTACCGCACGAGGCTCCTCAAGGCCGACGGCGTCATGGACAGGTACTGCAACGAGCGCTTCTTATTCGGGCTCCTGGGCGGCCGGGAGGGCCTCGGCCCCGACGACGACAACTTCCTCACCCGCGAGGCGTACGGGCGCGGGTGGGCCGTCAAGTTCCAGCAGACCGACGACTGCACGGTCGAGACGACGCTGGGCGACGAGTCGGCGGCCAAGTTCAGGGGCCAGCTCGTCCGCTGGGCCCGCACGACGTTCCGCAGCAACCCGTGCATGCTGGCGCGGGTCACCGACGTGTCCAGCTGGCGCATGCCCTTCACCTACTGTGCGGTCTACGCCGCCGCCCTCTTCAACTTTGCCCTGCTATGGGACGCCGCGCTGCTCGTCTCGCTGTCCCTCTCGACCTGGAGCGACGGGGCGCTGCTGTCCAGGAACGGCGGCAAGCTCGTGCTCTGGATCCTGTGGACCAAGACCGTCAAGCTCTGGCCGCACCTCGTCCGCCACCCCGCCGACGTCCCTCTGCTGATTTTCCAGGTCCTCTTCGTGTACGCCCACTCCTTGATCAAGCTCTGGGCGCTTGTGACATTCTACGACTGCGCGTGGCTGGGGCGCAACCTGGACGCGGTCGACGCCGAGGCGGAGGAGTTACAGGAGTATCTGGATGAGGGTTTTAGTTTTGGCACCTTCAGCAATGAGCCACGGTTTTACTAGAAACTCGTTTCGTTTAGGTTAGCTATGGCGTTTGGGACGATAGTTGAACCTGGATAGAACTCGGTTTTGATGCCTTTTCCTGAATACACGCACTGTCAATAAGTACAAGTTCACGGTTGCGCACGTATTTGCTATTTGACTCAAAAGTTCTGCTGGCATTGTCGTATGCATATCAGTCGGACAAGAACAGTACTCATCGTAGTTGCTGTCACCATTGCCTTACCTTTTAATCTTGAAACAAACCTTTACGGTGGTACATACCTTAACTGAGGGATACATTGAGTACGATGCAGTATTAGTACTCTGTCAGTGGAAATCTTTTGTAGAAATTCAATCTTCCGTTTGACTTAAGAACTCGAAGTCTCCAACCGACATTGATGACTTGAAAGTTGCGCAAGTTCTTGAATTTAAGATTGTGGAACTAAGTTCCCACGAAGTAAATTATCGCCGGTACGCAGTGATTTGAACGTGACAAGAGCGAGTCGATTCTCATTACGAAGCACGAGGGAACACGTCGACAGCATCACAGCTCTCCCTCGGTTGGATCTACATTGAATACCAACCTACTAATTAGGCTCTTGGATGTCAATTATGAAGGGAGTACTGCATAGCCCCCTGACCGCCCGAGATCTGCGTTGTTGGTTCGAGGCCATGCAGCAGATAAAGCGCCGCTGTATGTTTACTAGGCGGTACTTAACCGCGCGATTCAAGCCTCTTTTGGCAGGGGGATTCTCCTAACAAGTCTGCCTAACGATGGGCGAAAAGCCCGAGGCGCAGCCACATTCCCGCTTCCGCTTCCGCAATGGGACAGAGTCCGATCAGAGTCCCATCAGAGTGAGAGTCCCAAAACCCCGTTCCCGCCATTGGTCGGAACGCCACCAGTGGTGCGTTGGAAGGATTCAACACCATGCAGATCGGCCTTATTCCAGGCGTACTAATAGTAGATCCCCCCCACCCCCAAGTTTAGGATCCTGATCTTACCACCTTACCTCCAGGCTCCAGCTTTAAACCACTTGCCGGGCATGTGGCCTACCCACCTACCGGTATGAGGTAGGCACGTAGGTTTCCAATACCTACTGGCGAGAGACAGTACTACGTAGTACGTATCGATTTTTGAGGCTGAGGCTTGGATCACCATGCTTGCATCTGGGGTGAGCGGGCAGATCAGGGACGTTTTTAGGCACCATTGATTTGAATCCTTTAATTGCTAGTTCCTGTGAGGGGAGGGTTCCATATAAGAGAATCCGGCACCCAGTGTCCAGCTTGTGGAAAATCATCTGTCAACGACTCGAACGACATCAAGCCGTGATAATCAACCCGCTCGTCAAGATCCAACAAATCACACAACTAAAGCCATGCCTTCCCCGGCCACCATCGCCACCCTTCGGCGCCTCGAGATCATCGCCTTCCCGCCCGCCTTCATCCTCCTCGTAGCCCACGGCATCGCCTCCCAGATCGCCTTCCCCGCCCTGGGACTCCTCCCTCTGGCCGCATCGGGCATCCTAGCGGCTTTCATCCTCAACCGCGACGTCGTGGCCGCCATCGGCTCCCCGATCTAGACTTAAAAAAACCCACGGGTACCCATTTGGGTTTAAACCCATCTAACCCATGGGTTCTAGGTAGGGACCCAAATGGGTTATAGGTTAGTGTAGGTTATAGGTATTTTTAGGTGGGCCTGGGTTTAGGTTTATAGGTTAGACCTATATAGGTATTCCCTACTTATGGGTTTAGGTATTATAGGTACTTAATAGGTACTTATAATAGTGCTATATTTAAAAGTAAGGAAATTTAGAATTCACTACCTAACCCTATGTAAATAATATATATAAAAAACCCCTTTAAGTAACTACCTCCTTAGCTGCTTTAATAGCAACCTAGGAGGCATTATATTATCCTTACTACTATCCTTATTATTATCCTTAGATAAGGAGGATAAGAGGTCTAGTTAGGATCTAGTAGGCTAGCTACAACTAAAGCTAAGAGATATAGGCAAGCTTAAGAGTATTTAGGAGGTCTGTTAAGACCCCTCTAATTAAGGGGAATTAGTCTAATTATAGGTACTCTATAACTTAGATACTGTATAATTAGACTCTCTAACAATAATAGTATAATTAGCCTCTACCTAAGCTATCTATATAAAGTTATAAAGCTTGTCTAGTTAAAATAGTATAGTATAGTTAAAGCTTTAAAGAATAGTCTAGCTATACTCTCTTGTAACCTTAGTAACCTAATAGTCCTTAGGAATAATAGGCTTAAGTAAGCTAAATGCTTACTATTCTCTTTAGTGCTGCTAAATTGTTAAGATTAGCTAAGCCTTAATAGTCTTTAAAGCTATATTAAATTAAGAATAGTAGTAGATATACTGCCTATAGCTAAAGGTACGCTTAAGAGGTACTAAGGTAGGTATAATTGCTAAGTAATCCCTAGCTATCTTATAAAGGCCTAAATACTTATATTACCCTAAAAGATAACACTAGAATCTAAATATAGTTTTATTCTTATGTTTACCTAAGTAATATTAGAAGGTATATAAGAATATAAGATAAGGAAACTACTTATGCTCCTTAAGAAAACTGTTAATAATTTTATAGGCTCTATAGTTAGTCTTTAAGCCCTAAATAAAGTCTTAGTAAAAGAAATTATTATATAAGATTATTATATAAGATTATTATATAAGATTATTATAAAAGATTAATACAAAAGATTATTATAAAAGATTATTATAAATATTATTAATTAGAATATATATACCTACTTCTTAGGGCTCTAAAAAGAGAGTATAGTAATACTATAGATTAACTAGCTAGTTTTTGCTGTTATAACTTTATTTTAAGTAATCTTTAGATAGTACTTCTTTTTATATATATTAATAAACTTAGATACAGCTAATAAGTAGGTAATCCTATAGTAGCCCTTAAGGCTAAGGAATTACAGATTAGATAAATCTCTATACCCCTTATTAAGGGGAGAAAGTAATAGTCTAATAGTATAGACTTCTTAACTAGCACCTTAAAGGTCCTTATACTTTTTTAACTTTAATAAAGCAAGCTTAATAGCTTTAGTAAGGGATTCTATCTAGCTACTATTAGTTACTGTTATCTTCTCCTTAATAACAGCTAAATATCGCTTAAGATAGACATATACTAGCTTAGTAAGGCTAAGGGTAAAGGAAATATTAACTATTATATCCCTACTAAGTATATTAGTAAGGAGTAGGAAGATCTTTAAGATATCTATAAGAATACTAAGCTGCATCCACTTAACGTTTAAGAGCTTAAATAGAATATCTATGCTATATGCTGAGAGATAGGAATTAATACAGTTATAAAGCTTAAGAGCCTAAATACATATAAGTGTAGTTAAATTCTAGTGAGTTCAAACATCAAAAATAAGTTGCTAAGGTCTTTTTAATTAATCTTTATTCTTCTAGAGATTAAGGAAGGCTTAAGCTTAACTTAGGCTATGCTTAAGCTTAAATGCAAGACAGTAGATCTAAAAGATAAGATATTAAGTTAGTAACCTTTTTCTTTATAAAATAAAAGAAATAAATACCTTAGAAATAGTAACTGTAATTTTAGCACCTCTAGATATAGTAATATCTTCTTTAAGGCTATTAATAGTAGAAGAAATAGTAATAAAGCTATTATCTTAACTACTATTAGCTTCCCTATTAATACCTAAAACTTTAATCTCCTTAAGAGTAAGTCCTTAATTATTAGGACCTACTTCTCCCTTATCTAACTTATCCTTATTAAGCTCTTCCTTAATAGCTAACCTAGCAGTAATATAAAGCTCTCTATACAGTACCTTAACAATAAGGTTAAATATATAGGCTAGATATTAGATATAGGTTATCTTTTAAGGATAAGCCTTAAAGGCTTTAGTATAAAGCTTACTAAGATTATTAGGGCTAAAGTTAGAGGCGTTATCTGCTATAATAGTAGAAAACTATAAGCGTTACTTATAAGGGAGGCTTTAAATAGTTAAGATAATAGCTTTAGATATGTTTTCCTGCGTATATTAGACTAAAACGTTTAGGGTACCTAGGAGTACTAATCTTTACACTTAGTTCTTATTAATAAAGTAGTATATTATACTAAGTAGTAAGTATTTCTGCCTAGGAGTTATCTATACATTAATAGTTAAGGAAACTGTTAAATCTAGGATAATTACAGAAAGTGCTTAGGAGAGAACTCTAGATGCCTTATCCTTAATACCCTTAGAGATTGTTAGTGGGGATAGGAGGGAAAATTGTAGGTTAAGTAATTCATAGAATAGCCTAAAGGTAGGCTTCTTTACTATATTAAAAGGCAGACAGCTATTAACAATAAAGTAAAGAAGGGCCTTTTGCTTTTTGTTATCTAGGGGGCTTAAAGAGATAATCTAAAAATTAATTATTACAAAGGATTATTACAAAGGGTTATTATAAATATAGACTAAAATAATATACATTTTAAAGGTAGTTAAGATTAGCCTCTTACTACATTTAACTGCCCTATACTATATCTAACCTAGCTTAGCGCTTCTTATAGGGGGGCTTTTAGAAGTAGCTAGTTATTAATAAGGTACCCTACCCCCTAGGGATAGGATGCAATAACTATACTAAATAGGTAGTATAGATAAGAAGTAGGTAACTAGTTTGTATTTAAGCCCCCTACCTAAAAGACTTCTAGATTAGTAATTACCTTATATTATTATTCTAGATCTTGTTAGCTAGGGAAAGCTGCTACTTAGGATCCTTTTTATCCTAAGAGGGGCTTTAGCCTACTATAACCTATTGCTAGTAGAAAGTAGTCTACTGCTACTAAGTAGAAAAAGGTGTCCTAGGTTAGTAGTAGATAACGCTATCCTAGACTAGGAGCTTAGCTAGAGGGTAAGGGAAAGAAGGATTATCTATTTTAAGAATAGTAATAAGAATTTTTATAGAAGTAGTAAGAAAAGTAGTAAGAAAGAGGAGGAGAGGGAAGAAGTAGGATTTATATTTCTCTAAAGTATTATTATAAATTAATTATTATAAATCTAGGGTATTAACTTATATTATTATTAACCCTAATATTAGTTATCCTACCTATAATATAGGGTTTAATAAATTTTAATATAAGTTATAAAATCTTTATCCCCTACCTAGCATAATTAAAACTTTCCCCTCTTTAAAATAATTAAAAAAATACTACTAGAGCTATATAATTTAGTAATACTGCTATCTTTACCCCCTATCTCTTATTCTAATACTAGACATAGGTAATAAAGTAAAGTATATAAGACACTAACTAGGAGCTTAGTTATAGTATTATAATCCTAGGGGATACCTAATCCTAGTCTCCCTCCTCTTCCTTATCCTCTTAGTCTTAGTATTAAGGTAACTAAAACAGCTATATAGACTAGTAAGGGTAAAGCACTATAAGGGATAGCTAAAAAGGCTCCTAAGAAGAGTAATATTATAGTTAGAAAAATTAAGAAATGTAGGCTTTATCTAGGAAGTAAGTAAATAAAGTAAGCCTAGATCTAAAAGGAAAGCTAATCTACTATTTATAGTAAAGGCACTTAGAGAGATTAAAAAGCTATAGAAGGAAGTAAAATTAGCTATTCTAAAGTATACATTTAGTTATATAGTTTATAAGGTTACCTTTTAGATAAATCTAAACCTTAGGTTCTAATTATTTACCCTTAAGGCTCTATAAGAAGCTGCTAAATCCTTCTTAGTATTAGTACTTAAGAGTAAGTCTTAAGAAGAGTTCTAAGTTAGTAGTAAGATACTAAAATAGATAGATATAAACCTCTATGCTATATATACAAGAAGGGTTATATTACAGAAGAAAGACATTAACCTTATAAGAGAGTTAACAAAAAGGATAAGTAGTTAGGCAAACTATAGACTTTAGAGAGCTTCTTAATTTTTTTATCTTAAGGTTTATATCTTAATTATTTTATCTTAATTAATATATCTTAATTATTATATCCTAATTATTATATCTTAATTATTATATCTTAAT